>JAECMU010099459.1:3001-16731 GCA_016106625.1 Dracogyra subfuscus | reverse complement strand
CCCCCCCCCCCCCCCCCCACCACCACCACCACCACCACCACCACCTCCCCCCAACCCTGGACGGAGGAACCGGCGAGAGTCGCCACTTGTGCCCATGTTCATTACTTGTTCAGAACGTTAAACCCTATAATCTGGCCGGACCTCTGCCTTGGACTCGGTGACTGGCGATATCAGAGGATAAGCCCCGGGCGGACGTGCCTGAACCTTAAATGGATAGGGATGCGTAAATCCTGTTTGGACTTGGACTTCAAATTAAAATCACACCCCATGTGTTATAGAGAATGTAATTTTAAAAGAATGGGCGCTAGCAAATAACATTGTTCCCAGATAGTGTGGATCGTCGTGCTGTTAATTATCGCGACATTGGTGTTTACCTGTCAGATCCCTGGGGGAACCTGTTAGAAATGAGAAAAAGAGTTAAACCTTAACGATAATTCTAATCATATATGTAAAACCCAGAATAAACTCTAGATCACACAGCACGAGGAACACTTTTATCCATACAAACATTTCAAGTTTGGATTTTAATGTAAGGAGCCATGTTTTCATATAATATAGGGCCTACAACAAGGGTGTCTGTGTTGAACAGGTTGATCTAACAGAAGGGAGGTTTTTGTTTGTTTAACAGCACCACTAGAGCACACTGATTAATTAATCATCGACTATTGGATATTAAACATTTGGTAATTTTTAATCGTAGTTTCCAGAGAAAAACTTAATTTTTTCATTAGCGGTAAGGGATCTGCTATTATGCATTTTCCCCATACAGGACCGGACATACTGGTTGGGACAGGAAAAACTAAATCGGAGAATGGCACCACTGAGGCGATTCCATTCTACGATGCAAGCACCTTAGGCGAACGTTCTAGCCACTGAACTAGATCCTGCCTTTAACAAAGGGAAGGCGTAGTAGTAGCTGCACGTTAGTTAATTAATCTAAACTAGCCCATAACCTGATTTGTTTTCAGTGTTATGTAGGTGAGTACGGGTGCATGTCCAGCCATACGTCTCTTCACAGCCGATTAATCAATGTGCTCCAGTGGTGTCGTTAAACAAAACAAAACGTTTTAAAATCTCTTCACAGTTTAATACAGTGAAACCTCTGCAGGCGGGCTCCCATTTTATGTAAAATTCCTGAATCTGATTAACATTTATTCATATTACCATTATTACTATAGGGTTACAAACGAATCCGTACATATTTTTACATGGATTACAAGTAATTTTGTGGTTAGGATGATGGAAATACATGGTGAAAAGGTTTCAGGCGAGCTCATTTTGCCTAAATTTGAGGATTTGTGTCAGCATTTGGGTGTGGGGATAGGGTGGGGGTGTCTTACGATTTACCCATATTTTCGCAGCGTTTAACCAATAGTTTGTCTATATCACATTGATTAATTAATCATCGGCTATTGGATGTGAAACGTTATAATTATCACACGTAGTCATCAGAGGAAACCTGCAACATGTTTTCACCAGCAGAAAGGGATCTTTCATATACACTTTCTCAAAGACAGAAAAACACAGACTTTGACCAGTTGTGGTACACTGGTTGGAAAGGGAGCGGAACGTAGCTCAGTGGCAAAGCGCTTGCTTGGTGCGCGGTCAGTTTAGTGTTGATCCTCGTCGGTGGCCCCATCGGGCTATTTCTCGTTCCAGCCAGTGCTCCACAGCTGGTGTAACAAAGGCTGTGCTATGTACTATCCTGTCTGTGGGATGGTGTATATCAAAGATTCCTTGCTGCTAATCGAACAGAGTGGCCCATGAAGTGGTGACAGCGGGTTTCCCCTCTATATATCTGTGTAGTCCTTAACCATATGTCTGACGCTATATAACCGTAAATTAAATGTGATGAGTGCGTCGTTAAGTAAAACATTTCCTTCCTGGTTAGAAAGAGAATAAACCCAGTTAGCTGAATGGATCCACCGAGGTGGTTCGATCCTGTGAGCACTCAACCAACTGAGCTAAATCCCGTTCCTGTTTAATACGACAAAGATTTTTACCAAATACAAAAGCGTGAAAACTGGATAACCCTTAAAATCGAACTTTTCACACGGTCCCTTGGACCTTCGGTTTTGATCATGCCCAGATGACCTTTCATTCGACCAATCAAAACCTTACTTGCAAAAACTTGCCAGTAATTTGAAAAAGAATTTGAAAACATTCAGGATTATGCCGAGGGTGAATTATGAAGTATGCCGGAAACTAATTTCAAATTAACATTTTATATAAAGTTCGTTTCAAGACGGGAAAAACAAAAAAAACCCACACCCCGTGATGGTATAGCCATAAAATCTGTTTATACTACTATACAATCCAGAGTTTATTACTGCACTTTTCCCCCTTTTATTTCAATGTTGAAATAGACCAACAAGTTCGCCTATTGCATAAAATCAGTCTCGCCCGATATTTTAAGAATTTGTATGCTCCCGAATAACCATATAAACGGCGAAGTGTAACTGGTCGATATTTAAATTGTTATTTACTGATGAAATGTCACCAGTAGACCAGTAGAACTAATTTTAATCTGATTGAATTTTGATGGATTTCACTGTATTATTTTCAAAAAGACTATAAAAATATATAACAAATAAATAAATAGTTCATCTGTAGAAAATCCAAAATAGCGGAAAATGGAGGTAACCACGCAATTTACTAGTTTGATGCACGGCGGTGAAAGGTTGCAAGCATAAAAGTCACCCCCAAAAGGTTTAAGTTTGTTTTTTGTTTAACGACATCGGCTGTTGGATGTCAAATATATGGCCATTTTAACACAGTCATAGAGAGGAAAGCCACTACATTGTTTCCATTAGTAGCAAGGGATCTTTTAAATGCACCATCCCACAGACAGGATAGCATATACCACATAATTTTATATACCAGTCATGGTGCACTGGCTCGAAAGAGAAATAGCCCAGTGGGCCCACCGACAGGAATCGATCCTAAACCAACCGCGAGCACTCTACCACTGGTCTACGAATTAATAATTAGCTATTGAGTGTCAAACATTTGGTAATTCGGACTCGTAGTCCCCCCAAAGGATGAAATCTCCTTATGAAAACTAGTAATTCAATTTTCTCATTCGATCTGCTATTTATATTAATATTTAATATATATTTCTACTCAAGTTAAACATAGTATACAGTATAACACTGCCTAAAAATGCACGACCGTACTGGTGAATTCTCTCTGGTAATCCGTCTATCGGAATGTGTTTTTATTTCATTAATGACGCGCGCCAATAGTGTCGCTGCTCGAATGGGCGGTCCCAGTTCTGAGCAGAGTCGCGGTCGTAGGGGTGGGCGGACCAACTCGCGCGAACGTCGGTAGCGCTCTCGAGGGAAGCAATTAGGAGAAGTATAAATTATATTAACCCCAACTGTCAAGTGCTTCTTCTTCATTAGGCTCACGTACAGTTGTGGGATGACATTGCCAGCACGACGTCTTTTGTGAAACTCTTCCAAGCGACAGGTGAGTTTGTACATTATAGTCCAAATAGTTCTTGTCATATTGATAATAATAATTATTATTTTCTCCGGCACGTTTTTCTACATTAATTTGTTTTCAAATTTTTAATGGAAACTGTATACTATTATATTGATTTATACTGTCATTCGTTATTGCCTATACGCTTGTTTTGGGGTTCTCTCCAAAAGGAAATTCAATAACCGAAGTCTTTGTTCGTGCTGGGGTTCATTAAATATTTATTAATTTATTTATTTTTATTTGTGAACTTTAATAATAATTTAGAGTTGCAACGTGGACGGTTGACTGTAACAAATCGCGAACATGACATTGTATGTTGCTTGAGTAACGATTATGTGCGATATCCAAAATTAAATCTCTTTAAAATGGAAAATTGTAATGTGGATGTTGTAAAATGATTAACGTAGAACATTACAATTACAAACCAGACGTACTAGTTACAAATAACCAAATTCAAATTCTTAAACGAACAGAAAGGGATGAAAAAAAAAAATGTTTTATTTAACGATGCACTCAGCACATTTTAATTACGGCTATAATACTTATATGCGTATGGCTTCGGACATATGGTTAAAGCCAACACAGATAATGACACAGAACACCCGCTGCCGCCACGCCATGTGTTACTATTTTTTATTAGCAGTAAGTGATATGTTTTATGTATCATCCTACAGTACATATCACGGGCTTTGTTATACCAGTTGTGGAGTACTGGCTGGAACAAGAAATGCCCAATTGGCCTACCGATGGGGATCGATCCTTTACCAGTGGGCTATGTCTCGTTCCCTTAACCAGCAGAATATGACATAGAAATGGCTAAGACAAACTAAAACAAATTCATACGAATTCCATCTCATCCTATATTTTTCGCCGATTTTCTGTAATCCTTAAAATAACCAAAACAAAGTGAAGAAGCTAGCTACCGTGTTTCAAACGCCAAATTAACCATTCAATACTCTACGAAGCTGTCTGCAACAGGAAACAAATGATGGGAAATGGCACGTGTGTGGCACAAATGGTCAATAGAGACAAGCACATGTCGCGATTCAATAGAGAAGGACAGGGATGATGAAAGATTGGATTCTGCCATATAGGGGAAAAAATTAAGAAGAGATGAAAGAAGAAAAAGAAAAGGAGACAGTAGGATATAAAAAAGAGGGAGCCATAGCATGGATGTTCAATTTTGTGGCAGAGTACCAGCTGGCAACTGCATTTCGTTTGCCTTTTGAAAGTTCTGAACTTAAAGCTTCAATCTAAGCATTATCCCTCCCCCTCCCCGTTTCATCACATATTCATACAAATACTCTTCCATTAGGCTTGTCATTATAACGATACTTCGATCACATGAAATTCTCTACAGCTAAGTGTAGTCATGATAGTTGTAAATGCATGATATTGGCTCCATTAGAGTGCGCCATGCGGCCCAGTACCTCTGACTTCAGCACCCGAGCTTTCTGTTAGGGTTACCTCACCATTAGTCCATATTAGTCGAGGCTTTACCCGTTGACCATTTCAGCCAAAACGTCTTCTGGGTCATTGAGACAAACAAGCCTCTTCGTCACGTCAAGGAATGGGCCGTGAAGGTGGTTATAGTGAAGTCTCCTATGATATTCTCCAAAATAATATAAATTAAAAATACGCTCAACTGGTAAAATTACATGTTTACAGTAACAGGCATTCGTTGCCTGTGAGTTGCAATGTCAAGGTAGCTCATATTGGAACAGGGAAGCAAATCAGATCAATATGCAGTAAATGATGACCTAAATAGCAAAAACATATGACCAAATCTCGCCACAAGGACGCCTTGTTGTGTTGGGTGTTATTTATTTATTATTATTATTATTATTTTACTTTTTATATTACACTAAGTTTTTAATGCATAAACTGAGTTTTAAAATAAAAGTTTTTTTATTATGCGCTTGGAAGTAAAATACTGGCCTGATTTGCAATGTGTCGTAAATGAACCCTTCTCATTTTCCCTGTGGCTTATTTTGTGTTCCAGTTAATTCTACACCACTGACATACCAATTGACAATACTTTATGTTTATATTACATCCTTTGCTGCTAATCAATAAGCTTAGCCTATGTGGCGACAGTGGGTTTCTTCTCTCACCTGAAAGCGTATAATTATTAAAAAATAACAGTTTTTTGTTTTACGCATTTTCTTCAACAAAGTATAAACTTGTGATTGCTGGCGCAATTGAGCAATCATTTTCAAACTCTCTCAGGTATTTTTAAAACTATGATCTACATAAAAATTAGACATTAATAATTAATAAGACATTAAAAGAGGGTCAACCTCAATCAAGTTGTCTGGATGAAAAGGGCATGGAAGAAAATAAGAGCAGTTATATTTAACCATTGATGTTGTAAGTGTTGTTTAAGGAATGAATGGCGGAAATGTTTTATTTAACGACGCACTCAACACATTTCATTTCCGGTTATTTGGCGTCGGACATATGATTAAGGACCATACAGATATTTTACAAGATTTTACAAGATTTATTCAACAACACTCACACACGTATCGAGAGAGAAAACCAGCTGTCGCCACTTGATGGGCTACGTTTTTCAATTAACAGCAATGGACATTTTATATGCACCATACATATGCAGGATAACACATATCACGGCCTTTGATATACCCGTTGTGGTACACTGGTTGGAGTGAGAAATAGTCCAATGGGCCCACCGAGAATCAAGCGAACGTTTTACCAGTGGGCTACGTCCCACTACTGTTGTTTAAGAAACATCACTGCTATGCATGATGATGGAAAATGGCGATGATGACGATAATGATCATGGTGCTGGTGGTGGTGGTAATGATGATGATGATGATGTGTGTACATTGTTAAATTATAGATTATTAAAAATGTTTTTAAATATATTTAGTATTAAATGTTCGTGTTTAATTCTTGGAGTTTTGTTCAAAAGCGAATGGCTAAATTCTCATTCCTATTCGTCTTATTGGAAATTCAATTAGGTTAAATGCAAGGCTATACACACTAGTCGCCTGACATTTGGTTTTTATTTGGAGGTTTTGTTTGTTTTGGGTTTTATTTTTGTATATTTGACAGTTCCTGATTTAGACAGGATTTTCATCAGAATAAAAAGGAAATAGGAGGAAAAGAAAGAGAGACAGACAGACAGAGACAGGGAGAGACAGAGAGAGACAGATAATGCCATATACCGTGCGTACATCTATATAAGATTCCAAGCACATTGTCCTTTTTGGTTGTCTGCCGATTAGGATTGTCTGTGATTAATGGTTTCTGGTTAATGAGAGAGAAGTCTCGGTATATTGGCCTTACACATACATACTCCCTTTAGGTGGACGCTTTTACTGGTATACGAACCCAGTACCTACCAACATATAGCTTAATGACTACGAATGCGGAACATAAAACGCTCGTTATTTCTGCAGTCTCTGAGATGGTACTTATAAAAAAATCCTTTGCTACTAATGTAAAAATGTAGCGGGTTTCCTCTCTAAGACTATATATCAAAATAACCGATATCTTCTATATCTAGTGCATAGGGGGTGTAACACTTCATGCTTTCTACCGCATCGTATTTATAAATCTGGTCGAGTTTTTATCGCTAGGGGACGGACGTATTTTGGACATACGGACTGACCACGCGAAGACTGGTCAAACAGGACTTTTATTAGACCAGCCATAATCATACTATACTTAGTCACTTGAGTTTAATTTATACTGAGTTCATGTTGGGTAGGGTGTATTGTTATATTACATCAGAGAACTGTTCAGAGAAGATATTCGAGATTACACCCACGGTGAGAAGCGTATTCACTTAACCCAAGCGAGCACTTCTAACACATGCTTTACCAGTGCACCATGACTGGTATATCAAAGACCGTGTCCTGTGGGATGGTGTATAAAAGATCCCTTGCTACTAATGGAAATATGTAGTGGGTTTCGTCTCTAAGACTATATGTCAAAATTACCAAATGTTTGACGTCCAGTAGCCGATGATTAATATATCAATCTAGTGGTGTCGTTAAACAAAACAAACTTCAACTATGGAAATGTATAACCGTCTCATGACAAAGTTCCACTGTCAGGTACATAGCTTTATGCTCCCACGTACAAATAAGAAAATATCGTGTTACATTTGGATTCTCTCGTGATATTAAAACGCAGAGAGTACGTCATTTAGATGCCTTCTGGCATTTACAAACCACCACAAGAATAAATAACACACATACATTAAAAGCCTTCTTTTTTCCTTAGACTTAAGGAAGTAGAATACATGTATCTTATTACGCAGGTATCAGTTATTAATTATATTCATTTATTTATCGTGACTTTTCAGAACTTGATTACCAGCACTCGCGAGTTAAACACAGTCGAACGTGACACAACTGACCACTTCCTTCGACTTCCATTTGTCGTGTTGTTACTTGCAGTAGCAGCAACTTAATACAGTCAAGTTTAGAAAATAGTTCCTCGTAAAACAATAATACAAAATTCTGGTATTCGTTTTGAAAACTTACAAGTAAATTGACCTCTGTAGTATTTAAATAAGCCATTGGTTTGAAGTTACTTGTTATAAGTAATACTATCTGATAACAGCTGTGGTATTATGTATCATGTTAAATGACTGCCTTACTAACGGCACTAACTATAACTTGATTAATACTGTTAAAAACACACTGAATAACTTGAGAATGGTTGATATCTGGATAAAACAATCTTTCATATCAGTAAATTGTCTCTCTCAATAAATTAAACAAAGACAATGCGATCAATATTTACAAACATGGAAAAATTAAATATCACTGTCATCGAAAGGCAACACTTACCGATTATACAAAGAACAACTATTTTGCGAAAGCTATATTAATAAACCACCAAAAAAATTTAGAACGTCTAACCCATTGAAATTAGACTTTGGAATAACATACTCATTTAAGATAGAATTTGCACATTATGTAATGTAATGGATATCGTCGGATGCGTTTTAACGCAACGTCATCGTCTAAATCGTCTTAATTGGTGCACGTGTACACACTCTTTGGATACGGCGACACTGGAATACCGTTCCTTTTTCTGATGAATCCAGATTTACTTTACAACGTGGTGATGGCAAGGTGCGCGTCTACCGTAGGAGAAATGAACGCTATGCTGACTGTTGTGTTCTTGAACGAGATCGTTTCGGGTGTTGGGGTTCTGTCATGGTCTGATCAGCCATTGCCCATGGTTATCGTTCACCACTAGTCGTCATTGATGGCAGTTTAAATGCTCAACGTTACCGCGATAACATTCTCGCTCATCACGTCATTCCTCTGTTCCATAACAACGCCAACATCTCGATTTGTCAGCATGATAATGCCACCTCTCATACAGCTAGAGACACCGTACATTTTCTTACGACAAATAACATTGATTTCATTGATGACTGGCACGCTTAAAGTCCTGATCTCAACCACATCGAGCATGTCTGGGATAGTCTTGACAGATGATTGAGGTATTGTCCCACCCACCTGCTAACGTCAACGAACTTCATCAAGCACTCATTCAACAGGCAGAAACACATTAGTCAATTCTATGTTCCTGCGATGCACTGCAGTGGTCAAATCAAGAGGTGGTCATACCCGCTATTAAGTGGGTGGTTTTGTTTTTTGTTTTTTTTAAACCCATACCACACTTGGTCAAAATTTCTCCCAATTTCTGTTAACCTATGGACATGATTTTTGCACCAAACGATGCATCATGGAACACTCTTTAAACGCAGATATAACAATTATTCCCCCGGTTTGTTTTCATCAAGTTATGTTCAAGCAAAGTTAGGGGAAGTTTCTTATTTTGTTTAATACATTTATTATTATAGGCATATTGTCAGAGACCACTGACCTATTTAATGGTCTAACAAAGTATTACCTGAACAAAATTAAATCCCTAAATGTACTTTATTCAACCATCTTCATAACCACTATACTCCATTTATTAAAGCGGCATTCCCTGGAATTTTTATTATTATTTAAGCATATAGAAAAGAAAGTCCCATTACGTTTGGTGCATATATGGCGCCGCACTTATCATTGGTTTAACTACGCTGGCTTATCCAGGTCAAAACATTAGCCATTATTTTGAAAGTGAGACACTTTTGATGGGCTCCTACCGATCTCGGTTTTCATTGGCTTATCACAAGTGTGAAATTCCACCACAAGAGATCACGTAAGATTTTGCAATTTTTTAACAAATTTAACTGTCTTGAATGAGAGGTCGTCTCATAACTCCAAAACATATTTATATCCATAGTGGTATGGTACGTCTTTCCAGGGTTCGGTGGTTGGGGGATTGCCTTGAAATTTTGACAGTGGCCAGCTGTTGGCATACTCGCTACATGTAAGGGCGTTACTAATTAAGTAACAATCTCGGGGTAGAGGAAGAGGGTATTGTCTT
This sequence comes from Dracogyra subfuscus, assembly GCA_016106625.1. Classification (NCBI taxonomy): domain Eukaryota; kingdom Metazoa; phylum Mollusca; class Gastropoda; order Neomphalida; family Peltospiridae; genus Dracogyra; species Dracogyra subfuscus. Next base: position 6,816 of record JAECMU010099459.1, on the reverse strand, counting down.
CGATTTACGTAACATGTAGTGGGTTTCCAAGGCGCGTGTAAAGGGATTTCAGCGGGGTTGGGGTTATAGACTGTGTTGAGTGAAGTTTATATGGGGTCATGCTCTTCCAGAAAATACATTTCAAACTGTTTAAGCTTGGGCAAGTAAGGGTTTTGACCTCCAAGATTATATGTCAAAATTACCAAATGTAAGACATCCAGCAGAAGATGGAAGGAAGGATAGGATATGTTTTATTTAACGACGCACTCAACACATTTTATTTACGGTTGTATGGCGTCGGATGATTATTAAATCAATATGCTACAACTTTGATTTCGTTAATTTTATCCTTTCCAAACGAAATAATACTTATTTGAATTTGTCGATTTTATCACGTAAAAGTAAGAAGTGAAAACGTTCATTGTCTACTTTAGTATATTTTATTAAACAATATATATATATATATATATAAACTTTTAAAGTTCTACTAACACTTTATAAATTATTAATTCTGAAATAGGAAGGTACGATTGTCGATAATACGTTGTCATGATCATCTAGCGGGCAGCATAGCCCAGTGGTACAGTGCCCGCCTGATGCGCGGTCGGTCTAGGATCGATCCCCGTCAGCTAACCACTGGGGTTTTTTTCTCGACATAACCATATGTCCAACGCCGATATAACCGTAGTTAAAATGTGTTGAGTGCGTCGTTAAACAAAACACACACCAAATTTTTTTGTCATGATCAAACCGGTTTTAACGAAAGACTCCACTACTGTATCCTCAAACGAACGTTCTTCGTACAGTGCAAGATTTCTCTTTTAATGTTTTTGAGACGAACCCTACAATTTGAAATCGGACGTGTTAACAAACTGACAACAGGCTGTCGTTTGAACGTTGCCGAGCTATGGCGGCACTGACTACGAATCGAGCGTATACTTTTGACGATATCCGTTCATAGCGAACACACACGAGTTTTTAAAAAATGCATTTGAGATTGTAATTCATATTTGTACATGATGTAACCAGACAATGTAACTTTAATGACATTTTGTAAAAATAATTGAATTATGGCAATGGTCCATAATTCAAAAAACTTTAATTGCTCTTAAGATGATGCGATAGCTGGATTTGGTGTCCAACAATTAATATAATTTTTATTTATTATATATTTTAGAGAAATAATGTCCTTAAATCCGTGACAGTATGCCTTTAAATGTTCGAGTTTTGTTCAAAAGCAAATGGCTAAATTCTCATTCATATTCGTCTTATTGGAAGTACAATTACTTTAAATACAAAGCTATATACGCTAGTTGTTCGACATTTGCATTTGTCTGGGTTTTCTTTCTTTCGGTTTTTTTTCTTCTCTTTTTTTGTTTTTGTTTTGTACATTTGACATTAACTGATTAACTAATCAAAAAAAGTAGAGAAAAAAAGGAAGAGGGGGAGAGAGAGAGAGAGAGAGAGAGAGAGGGGGGGGAACATCTGTACCTTTTATCGTGCGTACATCCATGTAAGATTCCAAGCACATTGTCCTCAACACATGCCTCAGCTACCTGGGTTGTCTGCCGATTAGAACTGTTGGATAGTGGTTAATGGTTCCTGGTTATTGAGAAAGAAATCGGTATATTGGCCTTACACATAAACGCTCCGTTTTGGTGTAAGCTGTTACTGTTATACGAACCCAGTACCTACCAACATATAGCTTAACGACTACGGATGCGGAACATAACCTATTGTTAAAGCGCTCGTTATTTCTGCAGTCTTTGAGACAGTATATATTATAAAAGATCCCATGCTAATAATGGATAAATGTAGCGGGTTTCTCTCTAAGACTATATGTCAAAATAACTAAATGTTTGACATCCAATAGCCGATAATTAATAACTGAATGTGCTCTAGTGGTGCCGTTAAACAAAACAGTCTTGACTTTCATTAAGGTTAATTTTCTTCTATATCTGTATCACGACGTGCCCTCTACCGCACTGCATTTATATATTTGATCGAGTTTTAATCGCTAGGGGACGGATGTATTTCGAACATACATTCCAACGGTCGTCAGTTTGCCGTTGCATGGCCCAGTTGAACATTACCAGGAAGTGCAATCTCCCAAAGAATGATTCTTGAAATACTCCTATCATTTTAATAAAACATGGGACTGACCATGCGAAGACTGGTCAAACTCGACTTTTATTAGACCAGCCATGATACTATTCTTACATTGTTACATTACATCAGATAACTGTTCAGAGAAGATATTCGAGATTACACCCACGGTGAGAAGCGTATTCACTTCACCCAAGCGAGCACTTCTAACACATGCTTTACCTGTGCATCACGACTGATATATCAAAGGCCGTGTTCTATGGGATGATGTATAAAAGATCCCTTGCTACTAATGGAAAAATGTAGTAGGTTTCGTCTCTAAGACTTTATGTCAAATTACCAAATGTTTGACGTCCAGTAGCCAATGATTAATAAATCAATCTAGTGGTGTCGTTAAACAAAACAAACTTCAACTATGGAAATGTATAACCGTCTCATGACAAAGTTCCACTGTCAGGTACATAGCTTTATGCTCCCACGTACAAATAAGAAAATAACGTGTTACATTTGGATTCTCTCGTGATATTAAAACGCAGATAGAACATCTTTTAAGATGGCATTTAGATGCCTTCTGGCATTTACAAGCCACCACAAGAATAAATAACACACATACACTAAAAGCCTTCTTTTTTTCTTAGACTTAAGGAAGTAGAATACATGTATCTTATTACCCAGGTAGCATTTATTAATTGTATTCATTTTTTTATCGTGACTTTTCAGAACTTGATTACCAACACTCGCGAGTTAAACACAGTCGAACGTGAAAAAACTGACCCTGTGTAACACTTCCTTCTAAGCGGGAAGCATAGCCCAGTGGTACAGTGCCCGCCTGATGCGCGGTAAGTCTAGGATCGATCCCCGTCAGCTAACCACTGGGTTTTTTTCTCGACATAACTATATGTCCGACGCCGATATAACCGTACTTAAAATGTGTTGAGTGCGTCGTTAAACAAAAAAAACAAAAAAACAAACAAAAACCACTTCCTTCTATATCCATTTGTCGTGTCGTTACTTGCGGTAGCAGCTTAATACAGTCTGGTTCAGGAATAGTTTCTCATAAAACAATACAACAAAATTGTGATATGCGTTTTGAAATCTTTCTTTCATGATTACATGTAAATTGGCCTCTGTAGTATTTAAATAAGCCATTGGTTTGAAGTTACTTGTTATAAGCAATACTATCTGATAACAGCTATGGTAGTGTGCCACTTGTATAACAGAAACACGAGGCGGTGTTCAGGCGCGAGGGCTGCTAACTGAAACATTTCGTGGCCGACATATGTTGATTTTTTATACGGTACTGGTTAGTTGAGAGCACTCTCTAAAATTAGATAGTGTTGTAATTTCCATTGAATATAATCTGATCTAGTGTGTGTTTATGTTTAAACAATATTTATTTCACAACAGAAATGGATTGGCAAACAGGCCATTGGCCTATATTAATGCCTCTCCACACATACTTTGTTACATACAATTTAGAATATACACATCTTTCTTCAGAGAATTAAAAACAATTATATAATTTGAACTCAATCATAAAAACAAGTCTAAAAGACCATAACATTAATATACTTGTCCATGCGTACACATACCTACGTATGTGCGTGTGCGTGCGAATGTGTGTGTGTAGTAGTAGTAGTAATGTTGGTATAAAGTGGCAGTAGCTAGAGGGAATTTCCCTATTAGCTCAGTTTGTAGAGCGATGGACTCGTACTGAGAGTCCGTGGTTC
>JAECMU010099453.1:0-12176 GCA_016106625.1 Dracogyra subfuscus | reverse complement strand
TTAGGCTTAAGAACGCACTTCCAGGGCCCGTGCTTATAAAACTTAAAGTCTAGACTTTAATTAAGTCCAGACTTTAACGTTATGCTATTTGAATGGCGTTGCCATGACGTCAAAGTCTGGAGTCTAGATTTTAAGGTTTGTCTCTTTCTATTCACGCCCGGATCAACAGACTTGAACAATTTGACAGTCCATGTCTGTTCAAAACCAGTATATTGTTGATTTACCTTAATCAAACGACTTTGCAACATACCTCTCCTGAAGAAGATAATGGATTCGTCCCTTAAAACGCCATTGCCGCTAATTGGTAGAATTTTTATCTGGAGAAAACACGTTTCCTGTTACTCAAGAACATATTACACCAAATAACTTGATTGTACGAAAAATAGAGCAGCCTTTGTAAATCAAATTAAAACATAAACATGTTGCAAATTGTTTAGCTGACGAAAAGGGGGTTTTGATTCCTTATTTTGATTTGCGCTACACAATGTGATCAAATACATTTCAAGGTTACCAAAGGCATCTTTTTAATCTCAATCCGTAGTTTCGGTTTCCACGGCGCTAACTGAATTTTCTTTATATTTTTAGAAAATGTTATTAGGCTATAGAAATCAATAATTCTGTAAGGCAAAAATCGATCGAGTTTATAAAAAAAAAAATATGTCGACAAAAACTCGTTAACACATTACAGAAATTGCATGCAATTTGTCGAGCTCTGAAAAAAATGTCATCGTTCAATTAATTACAGCAGTGAAAAGAACCGAAATAATATTTATTGCACCATCAGCAACTGACAACCACGTAATGATGATGGTGGTGGTAACTTATTTATGTCCTTATGTCAAACTGAAGGCTCAGGCGCGCTGTTATGGGCCTTATGTTTAGCTCTTTGACAGAATTGGTGAATCTGTAGAGTATCACTCCACACAACGAAGAGTTCACTGTTTTGGGGCATGCATCTAGGAAACAAATTAATGTCTCTTGGTAAAGTTAACATTTTCAATTTAGGTATACATATTTTCTAAATGGATGATTTTCTTAAATGCGGGAAGACATTAATTTATTTTCTTGGAAAACAACATTAAAAACCCCACCTGAAGATGCATAAACGTTGATGCGTGGTCGGTCTGGGATCGATCCGTTAGTGGACCAACTGTGTTATTTTTCGTTCCAGCTTCTCTAAGACTATATGTCAAAATTAACAAATGTTTGACATCCAATAGCCGATGATTAATAAATCACAGTGCTCTAGTGGTGTTGTTAAACAAAACAACAACAAAAACTAAACGTTACATCTGCCCTCTCGAGGACGAATTGAAGACAAGACTATCAGTGTCTAATGATATTAACTTGTTATTCTTCCAAAACACAAAAATAACAAGTACTTTCTGTTCTCATGCAGAGACATCAGTCTCTAGCACACGTTATTGACGAATCACGAAGACGCTACAACTTTCAGGGAATCGCAAAATGGATGTCGTAAGCCAGGGAGCTTTACGTAGCATCAGTAAATTACGTTACCAACACAGATATAAAAGAAAATAACATGCAGCTGGTTAGATATAATTCCTCTACATTTCGAGCAGAACACCGCTTACAATTTGACGAATAGGAAAGTAGGTCAGGTTGACATTTTATAAAAACACACTAGAGATCAAGTATGATGGCACGGCTTGTAATTCAGGAATACTTGTAAAACAGAGAATGCTATAAATAAAACAGATTGCATCGATGATCATGTATAAAAAAAACCCACCAGTCTAATGTATTGCAATATTATTCCTTCAGTGTTAAATCAAATATAAGTGCATGACCATTAGCTAATGCATAAATACATAAATAATTGTGTTGGTGATGGTATTGATTTTTTTCTTCTATATTACAAAGTATCACTGTATTAAATAGCATCCAATCGGATTAAAGAGTCTATTGCGATCAATTTTAAATACACCCGTTAATACTGACATACCTACCATTGGTGAAATATTTAGCAGGACTGGTTGTCGTGAAGTGTCATTTTATTTGAGCAGTAAATCTATATAATTTGATCTAACTAACTAACTAACGTACTGTTGAAACTTTCCAGCCAATTACTATGCGGAACCTGGGTTCTCAAGAACACTTTCCATTCCATCTGGAACGAGCAATAGAAGTTCCAATTATCCTTGATAAATTTAGAGGGCAAGGTGGCATAGTATTGGAATACATCTGTCGGGAATTTAGGCGGATGAGCCCAAGACAGGCGTGCTCGAACCTTCAGTGGATAGAGACACGTGTCAAGGGGTTGATTATAGGGTGTATACCACCAAATCAAATCCCATAGACGGCAATAGTAACATGTGTGGCTAAAACGCCTATCTGCATCGTATCAATCAACATAAACGCCACGGATATAAATACTACCACCCCTCACACTTCAAGTGAACCAGAGAAAATTGGGGGTTAAGCTGCTCGGTTCTGAGATAACGGGTAGCGTCTATGACTACCCTAGTTCTGCACCAAATTCGAGCACTTTTTTTTTTACATGTTTCAAGCACAAGTCTACTTGATACATTGGTACTAGATTAAATAAAATTGCATTTTTTTTTATTTTTTTTTAACCCAGATGAAACTATTATTTTTTACAACCAACACACTCACATTTATAGCCAATCACAGGACTTGTGGTGTTTGCTTCTCTATCAAAAGTTCGGTGCACCTCGAACTTTGACCCAGCCTGAAGTTATTTGATTTAGTACTACCTTATAAGCCTATCTATGGAGTTAATGTTGATTGAAAAGATGCATGTAGCGGAATACGTCACAAACAGCGGGACGTAGCCCAGTTGTTACGCGATGCCCGATAATCGATCCTCGTCGGTTAATTAGTTTGTTGTTGTTCCAACCTGTGTCGCACAACTAGTGTAACAAAGGCCGTAGGATATACTTACCTGTTTGTGGGATCGTGCATATAAAAGACCCTTGTTATTGATCGTAAAATAGTGCGCTACAACAGCTTGCTCTGAATGTGCACGTTAAACCCTATGACCTGACCTGATCGAAAAAGAGTTGCCCTTGGCGTGGCGGCAGTCGATTTCTTTACTGATTACCTGTGATTACCTGTGCTGTAAGTCCGTAATTATTAAATGTGTTGAGTGCGTCGATAAATAAAACATGTCTTTCTTTGTGTGTGTTTTTTTTTTTTTTAAGCCACCCATGTTAATAACATTGTCCCCTATTGGATTTGATTTGTAGGTATGCACTATTATGTTATATAATTTATATAAACTCACACATAACAAACGAAACGATAAAGAAAGAAAGAAATAATACCTTCGCTCATTGATCTAGTCAATTTCTGCAAACGTTTGCTTCAATTTCGTCGAAAGATTATTTGACAGCAAGATTTCTTCTGTCCCTGATTAATATGGAAAATAAATTTCTAGGCCTTTTGGCTTCCTTGATGCTGTGCGGGGTGAATTAAAAGACGGACGATTATTTATCAGTGAAATATCGGTCTAGACTGAAACAATATCTTGTCGGCAGTAGACCACTAAATTAGATTGAACAAAGAAGGTTTCAAACCTCGACTTTGGCGTTAAGTTAACAACCTCTTGCGATGTCAAATAAATTGATGATGCTTATTTTAGAAGAGAAAAGATTGTTTAACGACTACGACTCAGCACCTTGTATAATCAGCCGTTGTTAGGTGTTCGGTATAGTTGTGACATGTGGGCAGACGTAAAGAGAGGCAGTCAGACATACTGAGAGATAAACAGAAAGGGAGCACTATAGCACCCACTATATTTTACTGTTTCCCAAGCACATTTTATAACCAGCAGGCGTTTGAAAATGTTTAAAGGTACTTATGACCTTCAACAGCATTGAAATGTATTTTTGTCTCGAACGTTCTTCCTTGTTTTAAATATACCGAATGCCATTGCAAACGCGCGCGTCTGTCAGATTTGTAGCGGTAAACAGGATGTGAAGGGAAGTGGGGGTGATACATTTAACTGATTTCATATACCTCGATATACTAGTATTCTGGCAGGCAATACAAACATTGTATACACGGATTATAGTTATCGTGTGTTTAATAGCAACCTCACACATGCTGTTGCAATAAAACAGAACATTTAGTGGTGCGTTTTCAGTGGAATTCAGTATAGTAATCTTTCACATTTGTCACGTCGAATTTATTTTGTGTATAATCACTGACAATATTATCGGGCACTTCACATCCGAGAAATGTCAAACGTTAATTGAAGACGAGTAAATGTTAATGTTTGCGACTATTTGAAGTGTTGTGAACTATAAAAAGATGATTGTGATTCAGTCAGATGCGGCTCTACCTTCATCTCGTTTCATCAGTTAGAGTACATGTCACCTGAACATAACAAAAACTCGCTGTGAAATAAAAAAACATTTCTATTATGTGGAATGTGAAGACTGTGTTGATAACGTGTGTCTTCTCTTTCAGGATCATTCTAGACCAATTGTCAACCATTTTAAAAATTGTATACGACATCACACGGCCACAGATTTACATAAATGTGCTGGTGTTGTCTATAAATATTTTTTCTTCCTTTCATATCTGGAGAGCGAGGGTTAAGCGCTGGAGAAGTGGAAGCTTGCCTTCCTTGCCTCTTAATAAAATAATAACTATACAATTAAAATAGTTCTTAAAATTGAAGTTTCCAAATTTCAGTTCGTCTGTGGTGTGGAGGTTATTTTAAACTGGTCATTGTTGGTGGTGCAAAGGTTTTCTTAGAATCAGTATGGTAAATGAAGATTTCTTGTTTTCAGTGCTAACAACCAAAACAGTTTTGTCCACTATTTCCATCTTTGTTCCTCTTTTATTCTAAAGCAAATTGTCTACAGGAGTGGGGTGAGGTCATGCATGCAGTTATTGGATAATGACAAATTACATACTAGTATATTAATCTGAAAATAAAAAAACTGCTTTCTTTTCGGATTTGTCCGAATTGTTTAAAAGTTAAAAGAAGGAAGGAAGAAATAAAAAATGTTTTATTTAACGACGCACTTATCACATTTTAATAACGGGTATATGGCATCAGACATATGATTAAGGACACATAGATGATTAGAGAGGAAACCCGCAGCCAAGGGCTACTATTTTTGACTAAAGCAGCAAGAGATCTTTTATACGCACCATCCCACAGATAAATGTGAAGCATTAGCTGGAAGTAGAAATAGCCTAAGGAGCTGACCAACAAGGGGTCGATCCTAGACCGACCGCGTGTCAAACGAGCGCTTTACCTCTGAGCTATGTTCCGCCTCTCGAATGCAGAGATTGAGATAGACTGGTGACGATTCGTCTTCAATCATCTGCGACTGTCCCGAATTTGCAGCCATTGTAAGATGTCTCCGACTACCCGATCCTTTTTAACGACTACAATAACACATTAAATACATTTTTCTTGTTTAAAATGGCAGTGCCTCCATACCCAGTGTATTTCTAATCGTCCTAGTGTTGATAGTAACTTAAAGTTGAGTGCAAGTGCGAATAAATTTTACATGCTCATATACCACTAGTTTCGAGTATGTCCGTCCCGTGGCCTGTCTCTGGATAGCCAGTGACTTGTCCCGGGACAGAAACTTAAAGTGTATTTTTTCAACATATTTTCGTGTTTATATCCAATTAAGGTCCAAGCACGCTGTCCTGGGCACACGCCTCAGCCAGCTATCTGGACTGTCTGTCCAGGACAGTTGGTTAGTTGTTAGTTGGTTAGTGAGAGAGAAGAGGGTATAGAGGTCTACCCACTGAGTCTTTAAGAACTCGCTCTGGGTTGGAGCCGGTACCGGGCTGCGAATTCTGCACCTACCAGACTAATCCGATGGCTTAACCACGGCACTACCTAGTCTTAAACTTTTTTCCACAATTTATAGTCTTTCTTACGTACACAATTGTTGGGAGATAAAACCTACAGACATTAGAACGACCAGAGACACACTGAATAAACAGCCAGCCATATTCTAAACATATTTAGTAGTAGTCGTTAAAAAAGCTGTAGGTCTACTAGTAGGGAACATGCTACAATTGTAGGAAACGCAAGACAGTGTTTGTAATATGGGAACAATTATATTGGTACAGTGCTTAATGCTGACATTTGAATTTGGAACAGTGTTAATGCTGACATTTTAGTTTCGAACAGTGTTAACACTGAAATTTGAGTTTGGTACAGTGCTAATGCTGAAATTTGAGTTTGGTACAGTGTTAACGCTAAGATTTTAGTTTGGTGCATTGCTAATGCTGAGATTTGAATTTGGTACCGTGTTAATACTGAAATTTGTGGTTGGTACAGTGCTAATGTTGAAATTTGAGTTTGGTATAGTGCTGATGCTGAGATTTGAGTTCGAAACTGTGTTAATGCTGAGATTTGAGTTTAGTACTGTGCTATTGCTGAGATTTGAATTTGGTACAGTGTTAATGTTGACATTTGAGTTTGGTAATGTGTTAATGCTGAGATTTGAGTTTAGTACTGTGCTATTGCTGAGATTTGAATTTGGTACAGTGTTAATGTTGACATTTGAGTTTGGTAATGTGTTAATGCTGAGATTTCAGTTTAGTACTGTGCTATTGCTGAGATTTGAGTTTGGTACAGTGTTAATGTTGACATTTGAGTTTGGTAATGTGTTAATGCTGAGATTTCAGTTTGATCTCAAGTCTTTGAAAAACACAACCACCACTTTGCTGAAGTTGCGCCTGGCAGCTAACACTTTTCGGAAGGAGTTGTAAAGCTGTCTATCCATCTCTCACCCCTATGTTGGAGCAAATCTTAGCATTCGGCAAAAAACAATTGAGACGTTTGGGCAAAATGTGTTGAACTGAAAACTATAATTATGTTTACAAAAATACTTGTCAACTATGTAAACATACGTAGTGGTTTGTTTGGAACCCTATATGCATATAGCTGTTTGCTAGTTATTAGTATGCAAATATGAAGAAATGTTTTATCCAGATTCAGGCATTTTTGTTTAATTCGGGCAAAAATCAGCCTCCCCTTCCCTTTATTTACAGTTATATGGCATCAGACATATGATAAAGGACCACACAGATATTGAGAAAGGAAACACGCTGTGGCAACTTCATGGGCTACTCTTTTCGATTAGTGGCAAGGGATCTTTTATAAGCACCATCCAAGAGACAAGGTAGAACATACCACGGCTTTGGTATGCCAATCGTGGTGCACTTGCTGGAACAAGAAATCGTCCAATGGGCCTACCGACGGGGATCGATCCCAGACCGACCGTGCATCGAGCTACAACACTTAGAATCATAGTCGGAGAATCATCGCTGTGTTCTCTGCCAGTATGTGTGTTGTTGTAATCCTCTCCTGGTCTTTAAAGTAAGTAAATTAGACCCCATCAAAAATCATTAGTTTTTCGTCCTGGTAACCTAAAAAAATGTAATGCTGGCGGGCATTAGTTTTGTTTTATTTTTTCAAGTGTTTTTGTGTGTGTTTTAGTTTTTTCATGTTTAATGTTTTGTCTCTGCTAAATTGAAAGCTCGGAACTATGTTGACAGGGATGAAGGTCGGTAACCCAGTTTTTGAAATAAGGTGGTGAAGCATACACAATAATATAGTTCAGAAGGTTTTTTCTTTCTTTGTTGGGTTTTTATGTATTTTTGCAAAAACACATTTAATTTGAAAAATCGTGGTATTTAAGTGACATCATTCCCTTTAACAACAAGATTGGATGGATGACGCTTCCGTTTCTTTCCTCGTTAGATTTCGACGGTTACATTTAAATATATATATAAAACAATGTATGCGATGCTGGATCGCCATGTGGGCAGGAATGATATACTAATGACCGTTGATGGGGCCTTAATTACCTCAACAAAATGGTGAGATAAAGTTAAAGTTGGTTTTGTTTAAAGACTCTACTAGAGCATATTGATTTCTTAATCAATGTAATCATCGACACTTGATAGCTCTGACGACTATTCTTCCGAGCAATCCTGTATAACATGTATTATAAATGACAAACGAACACAATTCAATGCTATAACAAAATAAACAAAGTATCAGTTTTCACCATTGCTTTATTAAATATCTATATATTAGGGAATTCATAAACCGAGGCTCAAATGTTTACCAATTGATCAGTATGTTACAAAGGTCAGCGGCGGGCTTAGGGGGTTGTATGTCGTGAAACAATCCAAAGTTTTGTTCACGCCTAGGGTATCCCAAACATTTGGTAAATATTTTATTGCGGGAAGAAGTTAATATGAGTTTCAACTACCACCTAACAAAATGTTCTTTAAAAAAGTGTTTATCTTTCCATCAAACTGAGACCAGTAAGGGCTTCATGCCCAGAGCTATGTGGGAATCCTAAAAAAAAGCAATATGTATTGATATACTTAAAGTGCCACGATCATAAACATTAATGATAATTTGGTATGTGATTTTATTAAAGACGTAAACCCTAGTTCGGCCCGTTAAACAATTAACACTACGTTTCGTCATATTAACATATCTGGATAAAGTTACAACAAAGTGAAACAATTAAGAGCCAGTGAAATGGCGAGATATTCTCAAAAGAAAAATAATCTAGAACGTATCTCCATAACCGTTACTTCTCAGATGTATGTGGGGTTTTAGATTTATGAAAAATGCATTTCATGGTCTTACAAACATTATTTAAAACATGCATTACATTTAAGATCGGAACATGTATAACTGTCCATTCTCCAAATACACATCCACTTGTTTTTGTTTATACTGATGATTATTTATATATGATTAATAATACTGTATATACCTGTATGTTTATGAGCCACACGGCTTAAAGTAAATAAACTACTACTACTACTACTACTACTACTACTACTACTACTACTACAAACACCAGAATGATTAGAAACATTTCTGGTGTTCGGAACTGGATATTATAAACCTTAAAATGTGAGCAATGTCAATGATAAAAAACGGCTCTAATAGTGACAAGTATATCGTAGAGTTTAAAAACTAAGATCTGTTACTTTAAATTAAGCCCTACAAAATATATTTTGGCCATCACAACTTGTTCCGAATGTTGAATTACATATTATACTAACACAATTTTGTTATTAACAGTTTGAAAAATGTGCCTAAAAACGAAACATCGTGACATTCGATATGAAATCAGGCACTGAATTTAATTTTTACATCGTTTGTCAGTATATTTTGTCAGAAGATGTTTAGTACAAAAAGTATTGCGTAACTGTCATGCAATGATTGTAGCTTGTATTTTAAAGCAACACCAAATTACTAAACGTTTTTGTTCTAGTATATTAACGTGCTCTTATTTAGATTTTTCAAAACTAGTCTTAGAAGTGGCAGTCCTCTTACAAAGCAGAACAGTGGCGACTTTGTTCAAACGTCCGTTTGACTCCCTTGTGCAGATATACGATTTTTAATTTAATAACAGTTTTATCGTTGAATGGTTAATTTGAGCAAATCGAATGTGTTTCTAATCGTTCTGTTATTTTTAGTAGTGATGAATATGTTGTATGCGAAACGTTATTAACTAGGACCTGTGGCGTCAAATATCAGCATATCTTGAATCTTGAAATTGAAATTTTTGGGGGTGTTTTTAACGCAATTGCTAATTTCCAAAAATAAAGAAACAAAGAAGCAAAGAAATAAAGATAGATGGACACAAACAAACAAACAAAAAACCTAATAATAATAATTACGCTAAATGGGCAGGGTTTTATTATGTGAACACAATTCAATACAACAAAACCAAAATGTCCGTCTGACGGATAGCGAAGATGATTGTGGCACATTAAGGTTGATATCAAACATGTAATTAGTACATGAATTTGGTTGTTTACATCTTGCATCAATAAATTAATTAGCCATTTACTGACGATGAAATGTTTTGACAAATTCTATTTTACAAAACAAAATATCAACAATGAAAAAGACACACACACACGCACGCATTTTAAAATCAAATATATCCTCAACAATAAAAAAAAACCTAAATATTTTAAACGCCTCTCAGATCAGGGGCCTCGATGACATATGGGGTAGTGCTAACAGGGAAAAGAAACAGACAAAACAGGTAATACTTGACGAAATCTGAAAAATCCAGTTGGTACATATGTATCCCGAACAAAGAGAAATAAAATAATAACAATTTTTAAAATAAATAAATTGGGGCGAAAAAGTCTATAAAATGGCAAACGATTATCTCATTGATTGGTTTTGATTTATTCCCGTATGTATATATCCAGTTAGTGAACGGACAGTGAAGGAAACGCCTGTATAGTGGTTTTAGACCTCTCCACGGATCGTTAACATGACTCGGAGTTGGAGCCGGTGCAGGAATGAGAAGCCTCTACTTGTTACTGACATCTTGTTAAAGTCATGCCCATGGTTTAGAATTAGATAACGACAACTCTGGCTACATTGCATGAGATGAAATATATTTAAGAATTTTAATTTTATTACATACTTCTGATTTTTCAACAACAAAAACACGAAAATAGGATTAAAAACATTTTGTTTGAAAATTTAAAACAAAACATACGATATTTGGAGTCCTACAGAGCAGTACGTCCAGTTACTGTGTCCTGTCATCTCAATATCTATTTCTGATCAAAGTCTTTCATCGCCAAAACATTGCTAATTTAGCATAACGTACAACAACATAATTAAATATGTCCTTTTACATCTATTCTCATTGTCTACCCCAAAACAGTTTCAACGCATGCCAACTTTATGATACGCCAAGTACGAATCGTCAGTTTTATTACCACACCTCCACCATCCACCTCCCCTACCTTCTAAATCAGATACAGTCTTGTACTAGTACAAAGAGCCTACTATAGCTGAAAGTTTGAGAAGTTAATATAAGTGAGCATATATAATTTAAGACTATAATTATGTATTAACATCGATGGAATTAAAATAGTTTTGGTGTTTCTGCTCTAAAATAGAATTACAACATACATCGATTAAAAACCCCACATATACATCAAAAATAAACTACGATCACAGAAGAAAGGCAATATAACAGAATGTGACAAAATAAATATTATAATAATGAGTATATTGTTGTATAGCTCGAGTCACATCTAGTCCTCCCCGTGTTGATATGTTGTAGAGGAGGGCTAGAGGGAACTGTGTGGAATACTTCGGCAATCGTCGATGACCAAAACACAAAACAATTCCTGAATCTGATGTCACAGAGCTTTAGTTTGATTATTTTCAAGTCCAGTCATGACATTAAACTTACATGTTATAAACCAGTATCAACGTTATACGAAGAAACCAGCGGCGTAACCATGGGCCCCCATTGCCCTCCCCCCCCCCCCCCCCCCACACATTTGACATTTGATTGTACACAATAAATACATCATTGCCCCCCCCCCCCACGAAGGTCTTGCCCCCCTCCCCACCTTTGGTCCCCCCAAAAATAAAGACTCAGTTACGCCACTGGAAGAAACCCGGTCGATATCTATGTCCGAAACGAACCTTCGCTGTACTTCCTTGTAACCACAAAATGTGCGTCTCCACTACAGAATATAAATAAGCAGAGGGCTAGAGGTCACTCGAGCTAACTGTTTTAATACATGAGATTTGAGTTGCCTGTAGGACATATCCGTGTACACCTGGGACATAATTCATTGAACTCTAGCAACTCTGCGATCTCGCAATGCAGTGCTAAAAGACTTGCACAGGGGATGCTTTGTTGTCTAGCAAAGCCTAAGAGACCTTTGTGAATTAGGCTCCAGATTTAGAATAATTGTAGAAAGTTGCCAATAAACGTTAGGGCAAATAAAAAAAGTGTGTGGTTCTGGTTACATATTATGGGGGAAATATAGGGTACGTAAGTAGACTATAACTTTTTATAATTATTATTCCTCAAATATTCTAAAATGTTCTTAATAAAGAGCAATAAAGTAAAATTTGAAACAAATGCCTCGTCCTCTCACTGTTTTGAAAATCAGTAGGTGAATAATAACTTTTGGGTTGGCGAAAATGGCGAACAAAATTAAGGTCGGTCGGGTAACCGAAACCACACGGAGTTGTTTTTTTTTTTTTGTTTTTTTTTGGACTTAGTAATAAAATATAATAAAAATATAATACTGCGGCGGTAAAAAACAGTACAAAAAGGAAAAACATAAAAAGTGTTTTTGTTAAGTAAAAATCATATAACAGGAAATTACATACTTTATAC
>JAECMU010099448.1:0-11369 GCA_016106625.1 Dracogyra subfuscus | reverse complement strand
TTGTTAGTGAAAGAGAAAAGAGGGTGTAGCGGCCATACACCTACCCAATGAGTCCTTAAAAACTCGCTCTGGGTGGGAGCCGGTACCGGGCTGCGAACCCAGTGCCTACCAGCCTGTTGTCCGGCAACTTAACCGCTACGCCACCGAGGCCGGTTCTAAACCTCGGACTCATACGCCTTGAATTCCTTGAATAGCAAATGATCTTTTATATACACCGTCTCACAGACAGTATAGCACATACCACAGTTTTTGATATTCCAGTCATGTGGACAGGCCAGAATGAGCAATAACCCAATGGGCCCACCAACGAGGATGTATCAGGCGACCACTTTTACTGCCGGTCTGCGTATCGTCTACGTGCAAGTTTCTACAAGTTTATAAACAAATATTCAGTGTACAGTCTTCGCAATAAACTTATCAATGAATTTCATTTGAAACTCCATGTGATTGCTAGTGTCTGGCATTGTTTAAGAAGACTTAACCCGGTGGTAAAGAGCTCAGATGAGTGATCAGTGTGAGATTGCAGATCTCTCATAGACCGGTCATCTGCAGTGTGATGTGTTGCAGGGTCAGTTGGCCTATGTTTTGTTTTTAATTGTTTTCAGTTCTCCTTATTTCTCACTCTAGCCATGCCACCACCACTGGTACATCATAGATCGTCATATGTGCTATTCTGTCTATGGAATAAAAGATCCCTGGTTGTTAATCGAAAAGAATAGCCCATGAAATGGCAACGGCAGGTTTCCTCTCTCAATATCTGTGTGGTCTTAACCATAAGTCTGATGCCATATAACCGTAAATAAAATGTGTTGAGTGCATCATTAAATAAAATATTTCTTTATTTCTCCTTCTAAATGTAAAAAACAGGACTGTTTTTCAATGGATATGGACTGCTGTTTTGCATTCACTTTCAGGATTGTTGTTCACTGTTTTACCAGTGCAAGTGCAAATAATTTTTTCATGCTCATATACCACTATATAGTTTAAAGCATGTCCATTCCGGGGTCTGTCTATGGATAGTCAGGGGCTTGTTCCAGGACAGAAAAAATTAAGCGGACAATTTTGAAATTTACATCCAAGTTTTGGTAAATTTCTATGGGTATTTCACCATTTTAACTTCACAAACTCTTCTTTCACTACATTGTATGTTGTAATTTCACAAACTCTTCTTTCACTATGTTTTAACTTCACAAACTCTTCTTTCCTATGCTTCACTATGTTGTAACTGGCGTTGTGGTTAGGCTGTCGGTCTACAGGCTGGTAGGTACTGAGTTCTGATCAACAGCATTATTGATAAATAAAGAACTTTTTAACTTTAATACCGTCTCACCTTTTCACTTCATCACGGCAAGACAAAAGTGTATTGACGTGTTCTTATTTTAAAGGGACATACCCTAGTTTCAACATGTGAAAATTAACACAAAGTTCAGTTAATCTACAAACCTGCAACACATTTGAATGAAGTTACATTTCGGTGAAATATGAGTTTGTGACTTCGAAATGGTGAAATACCCTCTAAAATAGACTAAAACTTGACTCCATAACTGTTACTTCTCAGATGCACGTGCATTTTTAAAAATATGAGAAAGGTATTTTGTGATGTTAAAAACACCAGGATGACCAAAAACACTTCAGATGTATGGAAATAGATAATCTAAACCATAAAATCTAAGTATAGGGTGTATGCTACCAAATCAAATCCATAGATGACAATAGTAACATATGTGGCTAAAACTCCTACCTGCAGCGTATCAATCAAGATAAACACCACAGATATAAATATTACCACCCCTCACACTTCAAGTGATCCAGAGAAAATTGGGGGTTAAGCTGCTCGGTTCTGAGATAACGTGAAGCGTCTATGACTATCCTAGTTCCGCACAAAATTTTAGCACTTTTTTTTACAGGTACCCCATACATGTTTCAAGCACAAGGCTACTTGACACACTGGTGCTAGATGAAATAAAATTGCATATTTATTTTACCGAGATGAAACTATTATTTTTTACAACCAACACACTCACATTTATAACCAATCACAGGACTTGTGGTGTTTGCTTCTCTATCAAAAGTTTGGTGCACCTCGAACTTTGACCCAGCCGGAAGTTATTTGGTTTAGTACTACCTACAGGCTGGTAGGTACTGAGTTTCGATCAACAGCCAGTGATTGGTAAATAAAGAACATACCCCAGTTTCAACATGTGAAAATTAACACAAAGTTTAGTTAATCTACAAACCTGCAACACATTTGAATGAAGTTACATTTCAGCGAAACATGAGTTTGTGACTTCGAAATGGTGAAATACCCTCTAAAATAGACTAAAACTTGACTCCATAACTGTTACTTCACAGATGCACGTGCGTTTTAAAAATATGAGAAAGGTATTTTGTGATGTTAAAAACACCAGGATGACCAAAAACACTTCAGATGTATGGAAATAGATAATCTAAACAATAAAATCTAAGTAAAGTATGATTTCAGTTATCAAAAACGGCTCTAATAGAAACAGATTTTCCCTTAGTGTTTAAAAACTAGGGCATGTCCCTTTAATAAGCACTGGTTCCTCATTATGTATTCAGGACCACTGTGTCATGTGAGTGTCAGCCACATTAATTAGAGAAATATACGTCGGTTAATGACGACTGTATACACACAGACTGAAATTAAATCACATTCGTTACAGAGAATGATCAACAAACTATTTACACGTGTTTGATTCTGTTCATACAACTCCAAATAACAGATACATGTAGCTGTTAAATAAATAATAAATAGTAAAAAAAACATTCTTACTAATAATATTGATCTTACTCTGGTTCAAGAGAGATATCAAAGGAATAGTTTTAAAATAAATTTTTTTTTTTTTTTTTTACTACCGGTAATAATGTTGATCTTAGTTTAGGAAAGATATAAAAGAGGAATTTTTTAAGTGAATAATAAATAATAAAAAATGTTTTCACTAATAATGTTGATCTTATATACTTTGGTTTAAGACAGACATCAAAGAGATATTTTTGAAAGAAATAATAAATAAATCATAAAAGTTCTGCACTGAAATAATTGTTCACCTCAGTTTGTTTTTGACGCACATTAAAGTTAAATTATTTATTGACATTTGTGTGTGTCTTTGAGTGCTACGAACACGACCATTGTTATAGAATACGTGCTTCATGTGTTACATTCATCACACCAATTGGACACATTACAACCTGGTGACTCTAGCAGTGTTTCGGTGAGCTACAGGGCAATTTCTCATTGCAGCCAGCGCGCCTCAAAGAAGGAAGGATTTTGTTTTATTTAGCGACAAACTCAACACATTTTATTTACGGTTATATCACGTTGGATATATGGTTAAGGACCACACAGATATTGAGGGAGGAAATCCAATGTCACCCAAAAAACTGAAATATTTTTATTTAATGGCTCACTCAACACATTTTATTTACAGTTTTATGGCATCAGACATATGGTTAAGGACCACACAGATATTCAGAAAAGAAACCTGTTGTTGCCACTTCATGGGCTAATATATATATATATATATAGATTTCCGTACCCGTAAACTTGGTCATTGATTTAAACATTGTAAACACGCATTAATTTTTCTCCAGTTATTACTGCAGGCAAATGGAATAATTTATAAATCATATACCCTACGTATAGCTACATGTATAGAGGTATTTTCACTGTTGAAGAGTTTCAGAATGTTAACATTGATTTCAATGTTGTAAAGATGCATTTGTGAGGGGTTTTTCTCTACATATACTGGTATATTGATGGAACGTATCTAACAATCCACTTACTGAGTAATTATCAGCTCAATGTGGAAACTCTGAGTTGACCGTGAGCAAATGAATGTCTATACATTGTTTAATGATGAACCATTAGACATGGAACGAGTTGTCAGAGCAATTCTTTGTCGACAGAATGAGGAAGTGTAAAGACCAAATCTATAGTGCGGATGATAATTATCATAATGGATTGTGTCTTTAAAAAGAAAAACCCAAATTCTACAATTATTGGGAGTCTAATATCAGGCTGCAAAATGACCGGGTTCGCATCGCAAAATGCGATGCATAATCTTGCGATCGCGATACAATATTCTAACAATGATTAGCAGTTTGCGATGCATATTGTTTACAGCCAGACTGAATTAGCGCCTAGCCTAGTTTTTAATTTCGTGTTACAATACAATTGTAAGTCTGTATACAGAATGAAAAGGTTTTGTTTTGTTTTGTTTTGTTTAATGACGCACTCAACACATTATAATTACGGTTATATCGGCGTCGGACATATGATTATATGATGATTTAGCAGAATGAAAAGGATGTGTTTTATTAATTTTTACTTATTTTATAAAAATGCTAATAAAAATCCAGTAGTTGCTATTCAATTCTTCATCCAGTAGGAAAAACTGCTAATCAAAATTTTAAAAACAAATTGCACCCTGAATATGAACATTTTAAAATGGCCGGGTTGAGTGTATTTTGTTTATTATATATAGTAAAGGGACTGTTCTGAGTGTGGTGTAAGAGAGTGCCTACTTAATAGAGACACTTTAATGACTAGATTCAGGCATGTGGATCTAACAACAGCCCATTGAAGCTCACGTCCAATTGGCCTTACATTTGACCAATCAAAAGCTTACTTGCAATATCATGCCAGTGATCTCAAAAGAATTTGAAAACATTCAGGATTATGTTGAGGGTATACGAAATGATTCGGGTGAATTGCAAAGTATGCCGGAAACTAATTTCAATATAACATTTTATATAATATTTGTTTCAAGACAAAAAAAAAAAAATACCATGTGATGGTATAGCCATAAAATCTGTTTATACTGCTATACATTCCAGAGTTTATTACTGCGGGTTTTTTGCCAATTTTGAATAAGACCAACAAGTTTGTCTATTGCATAAATAGTCTAGCCTGATATTTTTACAATTTGTATACTCCCCAATGATGCTATAAAAGGCAAAGTGTAATTGGACGATATATAAATTGTTTTTTTATAGATGAAATATCACCTGGACATGGGAGTAATGCTGTTAGATCTACTGGTAGACCAGTAGAGTTCATTTTAATCAGATTGCATGCTGTGCAGGAATGTTGGCGGGGATTAGTCTAGACTGTGACCTGTGACGTTTGTGGGGCGGCCAAATTAGTAACTCATGATTCACCCTGGAAAGTACATGTTTGATGCACCCTCCAAACAAAACAATAATATTAGAAATATATATAATTCTTTTTTGAAGAAAAAAACACACCGTTTTGTAGGTTATATTTGATGTATGAAAGACTGGTCTTATCAAACAAAGATGCTGGATGATTGAGAAGAACGCATTTTTACCATTGATAATAACAGTAAAACAAGTAATTATTTTTATATAATTCATCAAACTTATAATGCAATCAAGAACACAAAAAGTACTAAATATTGCTTGATTTGATGTTTTATTTATACTGTGCACAAATTATTACTTAAAGGGTCTGATCAAAATTTATAAGTCACATTCGGTAGTGTTTGCAATCAAGATTTTATGAACTGATCTGTTCTCACCATGTATAAGCGGACTCTCTTCTTTTGGAAAGTATTTCTAGACTTCCTAATTGGCTAATGCATGTACATTTGTTTAAACAGGGAGGGATTTCAACCCCTTAAACACTTCCTCTGCACAACTGTCTGGAATTACATATTAAATACTTTTTTCTGCATAAAATATGTGATGCTATATATATTAAATGTGTTTGTGATTATCCTAGTCTTGGTACTGTATATGACAAAGGGTAAACATGTAACATGTAACATTTTGACAACATTAATAACTCTTTATCATTACTGTATGATTTTCTTAAACCTAACCCTAAACGTAACCCATTTTCTTTCAGGGGGAGCCACTCCACTCCCCGTCATACAGACTGGTTTCATTTAATTCCATAGCGCCATACCCACAAATGTCTTTCTGGTAGAAATACTGATGTAGATCAAACATCATTTTATTTCCTGATGTTTTTTGGTTTTTGCATGTA
Source organism: Dracogyra subfuscus (assembly GCA_016106625.1). NCBI lineage: Eukaryota > Metazoa > Mollusca > Gastropoda > Neomphalida > Peltospiridae > Dracogyra > Dracogyra subfuscus. The sequence continues at coordinate 5,338 of JAECMU010099448.1, read as the reverse complement.
CAAAATGGTTAGAAAACCAAATTGAGTTTGGCTACTTACAGACATTAAACACAGTGCTTATTATACAGGGCACAATATTTGACGCGAACCCCCGTTCTGTTCGTGTGTCAGTTATGCCAAATTAAATTTATGCGAACCGCAAACTGGTTACGTCATGACTTGTAAACGTTCAGAAATTAAAACTTGCAAACTTCACGATTACAGGACGTTTATTCATGAAGACATACTACTAGTGTTTTGACAAATGGTTTAGGATGAATTTTAAATACTTGATGTGGGGCAAATCAGTAAACAACGTTATATTTCAACAGTTGTAATTAGCAACCAGTCTAAAGTAAATGTTCAGTGTAGAATCGAGCCAAAAGTTTTAAAGAAATGTACTCAGACCACAGGGGGCGGCTAAATTATCTGCTGTTATTTTATCTCTAAAGGAATATATGTGGACATAATATTGGATTGCCTCTATTTTTATATACGTGTATGTTAAAAATACTTTTAACGTAACGAGGAATCCAAAATACTTACATCCCATAATGAGATTTAAAAAAGAAACATTTGGAATGTCACTGTAGTATTGAAGTCCCATCGATAAAGTGAAAGTAGCATAACCAGCACAAAATGAAAAAAGGAATACCTTAAATAATTATGTATCTGTTTCAAAGGTGAAAAAAGATAGAAAAACAATGCCTCCGAAAAGGTTCAGAATGTATCTACAGCAGTTCGGAGTTTCTAAATGTTCACAGGGGGAGGCCCCCTGGTTCCAGCACGCCAAATGCGTGCGTAATGCTAAAAGGTGTCTGGTTACGCCCCTGTATTTTGCTTCAGTACTGGGACTGATATTCAGTTATTTTATAATATTGTTAACTTTAGCAAGCATTAAAGACATATTTTTTTGTCAAATTTTTCTTTTTGTATTTGTTTTAACTTTATGTTTGAGCTAAAAACTATGTATATAAAATATAATTTCAATGTAATTTTGAGGTAACCAATCAGTTAACCTACAGGTTTCACAAATATAATTCTTGTATCTGAACAATCGGTTACCTAGGTAAAAACCATGTGAACTGACTTTTGGTTACCTCAGATTTCAAAATAGTGTCCCCTGTTATAGTTATATGGTTTGAAATTGATAATGAGCAACAAATTGATATTGTGAAATTATTTAGGAGATCAATTGCTCTCAGTGTCAAAAGATTTTTAATGGGAAGAACAATCTGTGAGGTGTTGTTAGATGTACATGTATCTATCTAAAAACACAAGTAAGTTCACAGTAATTTTAAGTAAATAAGTGAGCGATATCGGTGTGTGACATGACGATAAGTTTTTTGCCTACACAGAAATTGTTTTGTGTGAGCACACGCGAAGAGGAGCAATTGCTCGCGTCAAACCATGAGGACAGGGAACAAAGAAAATAGCTGAAACGATCTATTGTTTTGTTAGTATTGCCAAAAGTACATGAATATGTGTATAATTAAAAATTCAGATTCATGCAGTTATGAATGTCAGATTTGTTTTTAAGCCATATGATATTGTTTTGATCAATCCAAACATTTACAACAAAAGTATGTATACAAATGGGAATTATCAAATGATTAAGTTACAATCCAAAGTGGAAATAACAAGGCAGAATAAACTGTCAAATTTGCTCTGTAATTAACGTTTCATGTTGAAAGTGTTTTAAGTAATGGTATTATCATAAAACTAGTTGTAGTTGGGGGTTGGGGGGATATTTTAAATATCTCACGGGCTTTTTTCTTCTTCTTTTTCTGTTTAGATTTTACAAATTCAGTCGGCCTATAATTCTTTGTAAAATTTAATTTTCCTTGTTACTAGATGTATGTTTAATCTTCTTTTTTCTTACTTTTTTGTTCTTTGTCCATAAGCCATATTACAAACTGAAAGTTGGTATTAAGTCTAAAAATAGATCTGTAATCAGGTAATTAAGTCCTCCTTAATTCTGCCGGAAAATAATTTGAGAGTATGTAATAAAAACCAACCAGACCATAAGTTCAGGTTTATATATGTACATGTACATTAAATGGATTACTTGACTGATATATATATATATATATATATATATATATATATGTACATGTACATTAAATGGATTACTTGACTGATATATATATATATATATATATATGTACGTGTACATTAAAGGGATTACATGACTGGTTTATATGTATATTTATATGTATATGTATATGTATAATGTATATGTACATGTACATTAAATGGATTCTTCTCTGTTTCTTCTCTCTCTCTCTCTCTCTCTCTCTCTCTCTCTCTCTCTCTCTCTCTCTCTCTCTCTCTCTCAGCAGGGTAAGATCATGGGATAACATAATATGAAATACTACTGATGTTATAAAATAATAATAATTGATTAATACTGGTATAGGCCTGAAGGTGAGTTCTTAATTCCTTGGGCTAAGAGCAAGAAGGAGCCATCTGCAATTAAAACGTATTGGAGATGGCACCATTTTTATTTTGAACTGATGGAATTGTCCTTTTGGTATGATTTGAAATTAGAATGATCAATTCCGACATGGGCCTGAAGCTAAGAGTGTCGATCCTTACATTTAGGTTTTTAATTGTTGACAACATGCATTGGAAAAAAGTATTGGTTGTTTTGTTGTTTAATTAACAACACCAAGGGCAACGGAATAAGTCAAGATTAGCGGTCACTGAGGTTAGTTACCAGAAGGTTATGCACATTAAGAAAGTTGAGAATATATTAATGGTTGTTCAGGTTACCAGGATATTAGTACATTAAGAAAGTCAAGAATGGTTGTTCAGGTTACCAGGAGGTTAGTACATTAAGAAAGTCAAGAATGGTTGTTCAGGTTACCAGGAGGTTAGCACATTAAGAAAGTCAAGAATGGTTGTTCAGGTTACCAGGAGGTTAGCACATTAAGAAAGTCAAGAATGGTTGTTCAGGTTACCAGGAGGTTAGCACATTAAGAAAGTCAAGAATGGTTAATCAGGTTACCAGGAGGTTAACACATTAAGAAAGTCAAGAATGGTTGTTCAAGTTACCAGGATGTTAGTACATTAAGAAAGTCGAGAATGGTTGTTCAAGTTACCAGGATGTTAGCACATTAAGAAAGTCGAGAATGGTTGTTCAAGTTACCAGGATGTTAGCACATTAAGAAAGTCTAGAATTGTTGTTCAAGTTACCAGGATGTTAGCACATTAAGAAAGTCTAGAATTGTTGTTCAAGTTACCAGGATGTTAGCACATTAAGAAAGTCTAGAATTGTTGTTCAGGTTACCAGGATGTTAGCACATTAAGAAAGTCTAGAATGGTTGTTTGGGTTACCAGGATGTTAGCATGTTTAAAAAGTCTAAAATGGTTGTTCGAATTGCCAGGAGGTTAGCATGTTAAGAAAGTCGAGAACAGTCATTGAATTTACCAGGAGGTTACCGCATGTTACAAAAGTGTAGAACGGTCCTTGAGGTTACCAGGAGGTTACCACATGTTACTAAAGTGTAGAACGGTCATTGAATTTACCAGGAGGTTACCACATGTTACAAAAGTGTAGAACGGTCCTTGAGGTTACCAGGAGGTTACCACATGTTACAAAAGTGTAGAACGGTCATTAAATTTACCAGGTTACCACATGTTTAGAAAGTGTAGAACGGTCCTTGAGGTTACCAGGAGGTTACCGCATGTTACAAAAGTTGAGAATGGTTGTTCAGGTTTACTACGTGTTAAGAAAATTGAGAATGGTACTTCTTGTCTCCATAAAATGTTTTGGAGATAAACACCTGCCTAAATTTTAATCAGTTGTATGCTGTTTAAATATAAATTTTGATCAGTTGTATGCTGTTTAAATATAAATTTGGATCAGTTGTATGCTGTTTAAATATAAATTTGGATCAGTTGTATGCTGTTTAAATATAAATTTGGATCAGTTGAATGCTGTTTAAATATAAATTTGGATCAGTTGTATGCTGTTTAAATATAAATTCCACAAACAAGAATCAGTAATAGTGAATGAGTAACAAGCTATCAGCGTGTTACAACCAGTTTGTTTAAATCTCTTTAAAGGTTGTGGTATGTGCTTTCCTGTCTGTGGGTCTAGTACATATAAAAAATCTGTTGCTGCATTAGAAAAAATGTATCGGGGTTTTCCTCTGATGACAATGTGTTGGAATTACCGATGTGCTCTATTGGTGTTGTTAAACAAAACAACCTTTTTCTTCTGTCGTTAACCCATCATTTGATATTTGTGACAGATATAATCTGACAGGAATTAAATCCCGTATTTTTCCCAGTAGGAAAAGGTCGTGCGTGAGTTCGTAAACTTGTAATTAACATTCTCTGAGTAATTGGTTTTCTTAACAAAAGAGGCATGTAGCAAATTGCTACCTGTACACATCGTCAATGTCTGACAGGTTGTCATGACATTTCGACCCCTGATCAAGACTCTTTAATGAACAAAAGTCACAAATGTGATTAGTAAAGGTCTTATATATAGTTATGAAGTCTACAATATCAGAAGACAATTTTCCGATGCATATTAATCACCAGTTCCAGGTGAGTGATCACTTAAACCAATCCTTCTCATTTGAAAATACCACGAGAGTAAAAATCACTTTCATCATAAACTCACTTTACTTATACCAATCATACTCCTGTTTAAAAATACCACGAGAGTAAAAAATCACTTTCATCATAAACTCACTTTACTTATACCAATCATACTCCTGTTTAAAAATACCACGAGAGTAAAAAATCACTTTCATCATAAACTCACTTTACTTATACCATGCAATCATACTCCTGTTTAAAAATACCAGGTGAGTGAAAAATCACTTTCATCATAAACTCACTTTACTTATACCAATCATACTCCTGTTTAAAAATACCAGGTGAGTGAAAAATCACTCTCCTTATAAACTCCCAAGTGAGAGATTAATGTTCCTTAGATTAAAAAAAAGAAGTTGTTTATTTAATGATACCATTAGATAAAGTCTGGAGTTAAGCTTGCTCATATTGACAAAAAGAAGTTTTGAATAGTACACATTGAACAATCATTGAATCAGTACAGTGATATTCAAGCACTGGGGCCGCCTTGGGTTAAAGCAACCTCTTTTCAAATAACCAGTAGGAGGTGTGCTGTTACCTGATTTTCAGATTGACAGTAGAAATGTTTGAGACAAACAATAGCAATTATTATGACATTGGATATGTGGTTTATCCTGTAAAGGTAAAAATCTCATTCATCTGAACAGGATAAAACCAATATCCTACATCATTAACCGGCTCGGTCATGTCGTGGTTAGGTCATCGGTCTACAGGCTGGTAGGTATTAGGTTCGGATCCCAGTCGAGGC
>JAECMU010099440.1:2816-12904 GCA_016106625.1 Dracogyra subfuscus | reverse complement strand
ACAACAAAAAGGCTCCGGTAGCCAAAATACGCGACACAAATATACACAACAAACTTACACACTTGCAAACAGTTGTACGATATCTCGAACAGACAGATGTGGTAACCTGACCTTAGTGTCAATAAGCACCGGATGTTGGTCAGATTGAGGGGTGTTTTAACCGTCGGGGGTCCTTTGATGTACAGGAAACAGATGGTGCGGAAGTCGTTAATGTAGAGTGCCTCTTCCGATTGTCTGACCTTTAAGTGACCTAATGACGTTCAGTGCACCTCGGGGTCATGCAGCTGGATGATCTTTAAACGTGGGGACGCTATTGGGTTAATGACTTGGACAGCTGTGGGAACCTGACCTTAGTGTCAATAAACACCGGATGTTGGTCAGATTGAGGGGTGTGTTAACCGTCGGGGGTTCTTTGATGTACAGGAAACAGATGGTGTGGAAGTCGTTAATGTAGAGTGGTGTTGAATGGTTTATCGGACAGCTATTTGATGTATAGATGGCTCTGAAGTCGTTAACAGTAGATAAGCTGCGTATTTGCGTATTTTACGCATATAAAATGGTTAAATACGCAATTGTTTTTATTAGTGTGCGTACAAGATACGCAAACGATTTTCAATTCACTCAAAACTTCTTTTCCGAGCGTATCAAGGATTATTTATTTAAGTACACAGTATTAATTATAGTAATAACGTTTAACTATTTTTTGGAATATTTTCACTTAAATTCAATAAATTTCAAAATGGGGAGTGAATTTTTTTTTGGATGAAATTTCACTCAATTATTTTCAAAACAGGGAGTGAAATACCCAACAGGTCTAAAAATTATCTGGAGCACTGCGTTAAGATGGTAGAGAACCAGTCAACGGGAAGTGGAAAATTACAGATGTCGGGGGACGGTTTGAAACGTGTCCATATATGGCGTTGGCCATGAGTCATATCAGAACGTGTTCAGACACGTCTTGAGTGGGGGTCTCTGCATAATGAGAAACAGTCAACGGGGAGTGGAACATTCCAGAGGAAAAACCCCAGGGTTTTGCCAAATGTCGGGGAAAGATTTGAAACGTGCCCCATATATGGCGTTGGCCATGAGTCATCCCAGAGTGCATGTTCAGACACGTCTTGATCTCCAGATAGCGTGAGGACGCTACCGTTGGGGCTATAAAAACCCCATATTCAGGATGCTTACCATTCGATCAGCGACACTACTAGAGAGAAGATGTATACCGTTAATGATTTCGATCGTGTCCGTGGATATTGACATTGATTCCACATTTATCAAAATGGTCATATAATTTCTTTACACCGAATGTCTCATGTCTTTGGCTTACTGGATCGTCATCTTTAGAAACGACTGCCAGTTCTATGACCTTTTTGGTTTCAAATCCAATAGCAACCACGTCAGAATGCCGTGCATTTTTTCGCCACCCACGTCTGTCAGTATCGTAATTTCTTTGAAGTCAGAATTAATATCAGAATATTGAAATGTTGTCAGAGCTGTTTCTTCATCAAGAGCATCTTTAATAGATTGATCAGCGATTTTATTTGTTTTAGAACAGTATAAATCCAAAAATCCACTGACGAAAGTCTCTGATAAGTGACCAAATCCTGCAGATGCGACAAAACGTTCATACTGTGAATATCGCAAACCTGACACAAAAAGTGCATGCAAGATGCGAACATTTGCGAGAAATAATCCACCCGGCAAACGAGGTGATGTATCAACTTTCATGTTGTGTTGATTCTCACAGTGCAACGATCTTTTTCCAGTGTGCCCTGAGTATTCTATAGTTTCAATTTCCATGTGTTTTGGACATTCATGGGCATGCACCTGTAATCCGACACAAACATTTTTCATTGCCGATTCTGTAATTAGACACATCTTTTCTGTACTGTGTTCCTTTGGACATGGTAAATATGTTGAAAATGTATGAGAGGTTCCCAAATCATCTGCAGTGGTGTTGTTTGGTGGCAATGCATGTTGTTGAAGATAAAAATCAAAAACCTCATGTAGAATTGTGCCGTTGCTTGTATTTGAAACTCTGTCATCCAATAAAAGTCTTGCGCGATCTATTTTGTTGAAGAGCAAAGTTTTGTCATCATTAGATTGGGCATAGAATCGAATATTTCCTGTCACCAGAGGAACGTCTTTTAATTTTCTTCGTTTGTTTCTTATTCGCATCTCATCACCCTCATCTGACTTTCTCTTCTTTTTTCCGAATTCTTGTCTGTTTTCGTCTTTTATACGCTGCATTTTTGATTTTTAAATAAGCAAGCTTCTAATTCGGAATATGTTGACTGAAGAAACGAGTAGATTATTTTTAAAAAGGCGCCACAAATTACAGGTTGGTGTTAATATTTAGTTTAGTTCATTTTTCAAAAGGGCGAATTTTCTTATCTACTGACAAGATACATATGAGAAAACGACAATATTATTTTATTTAATAATGCACAGTGAAATTAAACTTAGTATATATACCTGCATTTTTTTTACAGCGGAATGTCGCACATTCCTGGTAATTAAATTATCGGGGCTATTGTTTTACTTTCCATCAAAAGTGCGCCAACATTTGCTGAAAAATCATGAGTGAAAAAAAAAAGAATTATGTTTTAAAATAACCAAGGATCAAGCGGAAGCTCTATTGGCATTCTGTCGTTTTTACGATATTAATTTAGAAAACGATGTTACAAAAAATGAATGGTCAGTTTGCGGGGACGAAGGTAGTGTTCACTTTGAAGAAGCGTCGGAAACGCACCGGTTGATAGCACCGGACCGGATTGCTAAACATATCTGTTCTGGCTCTCAGGAAGGGTCACAGAGAATTCTCGAACAAAGTGATGGACGCAGTAGAAGCACGGCCAGACAAAACAGCACATCTACTGACGATGAATGTTCATCTTGTTTTTGTGTGCCATGTGTCACGTCCGATAGACAGCGTTGGTTAGGAAATGGCGCCGCACCCCATATTCGTAATGCTGGTTTACGGAAAGAACGTTATAAAAAATTCTCGCTGAGGTGCATGGCTTGATGCCCGATACCAACAGGACAAAATGCGATCTTTAGATAGAGGTACCACTCAGGAAAATGTCTGGACACTAAGAGAAATGATGCCGCACTGTGTTCTGTCGTTGGTCAGGTCATTATACCCAAACCCCGATGGTATATCGTACATGGGGCATAAGTGGCAATAAACGGTGAGTAGACATCTGTAAAGGCATTATTCAGGGCCGTAGCTAACTTTTTTTGACTGGGGGGCAAAACTTTCACTTACGTGGTGAGCTGACAAGGGGAATCAGACTTACTGGTACATTTTAAGAAATAAATAACTATATATAAAAAAATCTACGGCCCTGTTATTATTAAATGTATTTTGCAAATAACACGTTTGCTACCTTGCAAGTGAGACGCAAAAATAGCATTATTCCACGTGACCCGTTCCACGTGCGCCTTGTTGCTCATGGTTGTCATGTGACATAAACAAGCTACGTCACATGTCCATATACGACTATTCAATTCTACACTTCGGAGTTATTAATTCCAGTTTACCTCTAATTACTAGTACAATAGCTTTGTATGGAAATTAAAAGCATTCTTTATTTCTCTTACAGTTATGTACAAGTGTATCAAATTTGGAGTTATAATATGTTCTAAATGCTCCATAAATATTAAAAATGTATCCCCAATAAAGCTGTGTCTTCAAACTGTCAAACTTTCAAACATTTTGGATTTAAGCTCCGCCCACTCCTATTTATACCCACGGCGCAATAATTACACATTTTATAACCATACGCTATTTTCTCAGCAGTTATATTTTCACAGAATTGCTAACGGGTGACCATATTAAAAGGTGAGTAAAATATTTCTCAGAGCATTTAGGAAAAGACATTGTGGGAGATAATGGATTGGACAATTCAGATATATTACCAATATTGAAATCCTTGGAGAATTAGGGTCTCATATAACACTTAATTTAAGATTAAAGTTTAGGCTCAGCACCTCAAATATTGTTAAATGTTCTAATTACAATAGAAGTCCATTTGGACATCCAGTTATTATTATTTACATTCTATAAATAAAGTTTTGTTGCAGGATTTGCTGTGTAATGACACATTTACAACCCAACCCCTATTTCCTCAACAGCAATATTTCAATGGCATTGTTAACAGTTACCAAATAAAACACATCAAAAAATATTTATTAGGATTGTCAAGGCTAACATAAGAGAAGAGCAAGTTAGTGGAATATGAATTTCAAAAATAGAAGCAATCGTGTCATCCCTAGATGGTTAGGGTCTCAAGTAACACTTTTATTTTTACATTATTGAGCGTTATTTCTACCATTTTTCAACAATAATTTCACTTGAAGTTTAGGTTGACATCTTCAAATGTTCTGTTTCAGGAATTTTATTGCAGACAAATCTATATTAGGCTGTTAAATACTACTTAGGTCCTGGATGTGTCAAGTTAATTTGACGTTTTATGTTGATTTTAGATGCCATTAAAATGATCTCTCATTGGACTAAAACCAATTAAAAGTCTACGTTATTGATTTAAACCCCATATTGATCATGCATTTATTGTTGTCGTTGTAATATAACCATGACTACAAAGGTACAAATAGGCATACTGTTGAATCCAAAATTAAAACAACACATTTTTATTATATTCAAGAAACAGAAGAAGACTACTATAGTATGCAGCATCTATATAGGTTGGTATAAATGTTCATCATTTAAGATTTTGACAACCAGGTTGAAGATAGCGATGAAAATGTAGCATAGAAATTTGATTTCTGCAAACTATGCATCTATCTTTATCATGGCAATCTAAGTATTTCCAACTGATTTATTGTTTCGACTTAGTCTTTACAGCAATATTATTTTAAACAGTAATATTTATTACCACCTGCTTGTAACAATAAATATGTGATCAAAGTATATTTTAAGTTGACAGGAACCTTTAATGGGTTTATATTACAAAATAATAACATTTGTATTAACAATTTTAAAAAAGCCATGCTAATGTTAATAAATTCGTCAACAAATCGCTTAACAAATGCTTTATATATGGAAGATCTAAATAATTCGTGGGAGTCCAACAAACATTCAGGTATATTAAAGCACTGAAAAAGTGTAACCATAAACCATAAAATGGTAATAGTTGCATTTCCTAATAATCGAACAAAAAGACTTATGTGAGACCCTAACCTTCAAATGATGTGACTATTGCTTCTGGTTCTACTATTTATATCTCATCAACTTTGTCTACCTTAAGATTTTAATAAATATTGTATGATGTTTTTATTTATGTATCCTGTTAACAATTCCTTTGAAATGCTACTTTTGGGGTTGTTACACAAAAACACTTCAACAAAAACTTTATATATAGGATGTAAATATTAACTAGATGTCAAAATAAGCTTCTGTTGCAATAACATCCTTCAAAAAGAATATTTCAGGTGATGAGCTTAAAGTTTATGTTAAATTGTACTGAACAAATAAAACTTGGAATTATATTTTGTAACGTTACAGACACAATGGTGTATGAGACCCTAATCCTCAAAGGATTTCAATATTGGTAACATATCTGAATTAACCAAACAATTATCTCCCAGCCCTTCAAATTTTGCATTCCTAAATGCCCTAATAAATATTTTACAATGTTGTTAAACTAGTCACCTTTAAGCAATTCTGTATAAAAACATGTATCTGTCGTGGAATTGGGGGTAGGATCACAAAACGGATGGATACACACAGACAGCTGTGAGTTTGCAATGCTATTATAAAAGTGAAAACATCCAACCAACCAAGTACATGCAGTTAATTTTCAAATACAACAATTATATTATAGCACTTTTGAAAATGACAAAATAACAGAAAATATGTATTTAACAAAAATTAACTTAATATACAATTTACAAATGCAGGGCTCAATGCAGAACTTTTTTTTCACTTGCTGCTGGCTAGTAAATGATAAAACTTACTAGCCAAGTTTCTTCATCCACTCGCCAGTTTTATCCAGTAACAATAAAATAAATGTACCAGTACCAGTAAACGTTTTGTTTCGAGATTAGACGCGATTCAGTTATGTTGTCATCGGAGGAATGCGTAGTATAATATTACGGACTTAAAGATTTCGTAGGCGTGTTCAGCCTGATTATATCGTCTAAGCCTAATATTTTGTACTCGCCAGTTGGCTATTACTTGTTAACAACCAGTCGCCAGTAAACAAAAGTTATTCGCAAATGCGAGTGTTTTACTCGCCGTGTTGAGCCCTGAAATGAGTTAAGTAACTTTAATGTCAATATATACTACTTAAAAGAAGTTAAGGGTCAAAGGAACTTTTGGATAATTTTTGCAAATATGTGGATTTTTTTAAAGCCCAGATAGGGTTAGAATATTAACCTTTGTGTTGTCATTTGGACTAAAGACATCACATTATTAAGTGGCATGCAATCATTGCCATTATCTTTAGAAACCGTTTAAGTTAACCCAAATTTCCTTTTCATGGATTTGAAGCAAAAACATAGTCAGACTAAACTGACAACCTGCCTCGATACACCCACTGTGACACCTCGTGCACCATTTGGACGTGTTTAGCATGAGTGTAATTAAATGCATGCCAATTTTAGCAATAAAAGGAATGAACATGCATTTTCCTTTGGCTGGCTACAGGATGGACACGCTCAAAGATATGTGGCTCACCGTCTAAATGTAAGCCAAAGCGTTATTGTTTAACCATTTGTACTTCCACTTCTGTAGCGGATTGGACCTGGGCCCGTGCTTATAAAACTTTTAGAGTCCAGACTCAATCTCTAATGACGTCACACACATACATTTTGTATGGCGTTGCCATGACGTTATCGTCTCAGACTCTATTAGGGTCTCGAGTTTAGACTCTAAAAGTTTTATAAGCATCAGGCCAGGAGCTTGGTTCCAGGACGACAACGCAAGACCTCATCGTGCCAGGGTGGTGACCGACTTCCTGCAGCAGCAGAACATTCAGCACATGGAGTGGCCTGCATATTTACCATACTTGTCACCCACTGAGGATGCGTGGGATGAACTAGGGCGGCGAGTTCGATCACATCATGTCCCTGCCGTCAACCTCCAGGAACTGGCTCAGCAATTAGTTGCAAAATGCCAAGCAATTCATCAACGTTATTTCCAACGCCTGGTTAACAGCATGCGCCAACGTTGTCAAGAATGTGTGAATGCTAATGGTGGCTACACCAGTTACTGACGCTTCTACTACATGTGTGAAGGTAATTTTTGGGGATGCATGACTTTCTCCATCTGTTTTTTTTGTTTTCTGTTTTCTGTTCTTGAGACATCAAATAATTTGTCATTAGTTATTTGCACAAATATTTTTAATCCTTAACTTCTTTTGAATAGTATACATTACCGAATTTAAAACATTCCATACATGTATTTGTAAATCATATAATATACAAACAATCACTAAATTATTTCTTTCCAAAAGTAAATCAAATAATAAAAAAACCCAAAACACTCTCATTCCCCATCCTTCCAACACCCAAAACAAAACACCCCCTCATAAAACAACAACAGCAGCAGCAACAACAACAATAACACACACACACACATACACAAGCTAGTGAAATAAACGTGATATAAAACGAGTTTAATATATGTTAATTATGACAAGATCAGCTTTGATTTGAACTATTTGTTTTAGTGGACAACAATATATAAACCTTTGTGACCGCCCCTCCCCCTTAGCAAAATATTGGATCCGCCCATGCAACTGCGTGTAACGTGTTGAAAACATTAAAGGTACCTCACGCTCAAAAGGAAGGTATTTTCCCCCAACACGTTCGAGTTAAAGTTCTTTATTGCTTTAAAGGGACAACTTAAAAGCTTTATAATTAATAGCATATATGATAGATACAAATTTAAAATATTGGATACTGGTGTAGAGCGCTTTAAAGGGACATTTCTGAGTTTGCTGCAATTTGTAAGATGTTATCGACTAACAGAGACTTTTTAACAATTGTAGTTACATATCAATATATTTTTTATGCATAAAATATTAGTGGCGGTATATTAAACATGTTTTTAATCGTTCTAATATTCGTACTAGGTTAAATTTCAATTTATTTCCTAAAATATATATTTTTTGTACGTACGAAATTATTTGATAAAAAATCCAGTTTGGGCTTATTACAAATATTAAGACGACCAGAAACACATTGAATATACAGACACGGATATTCTAAACAAGAAAATACATTTAATATGTAAGTTTAATCGTAGAAATATTTTATCTTACAATGCAGCAAACGTAACATGGGGGGGGGGACCCCAAACAAAATGCATGCAAAATAATGACATGGATAAAGCAAGAAAGAAAATATTAAATATGAACACACCTCACATGCGTTCAGAAATAAAGACAAATATAGATATATCTAAACACAAATAAATAGGTCAAATAATAATACTCCAAAACAATTTAACATTTTCAAAATTTGAAACGAAAGCGGTACACAACAGTTATCATTCCCCCATTATCATATACAGTACATTATCTCGGTACAAGACTGATTCCAAAATAAGTTATAATAGAGTACCGACATTATGCAGCCATGGTTTACTGCCCGGCGCTTTGTCTACACAGGAGAACTAATCTTAACCATGATTGATCATGATCTGTGTGCAGGAGGACTGGACTGCACCTGGACATTTGGCAAAATAGTGCTTGATTGCATGGATCTCTATCTCGCCAATCCCGAGGAGATCCTTGACTGGATATTTCACTTCTCATTCACCGTTATGAGGACTGCCACTCACAGAAATGTTCATTCTTATATCCAATTATGATTCAAGCAAGCTGTCCTGGACATATATCTGAGCTATTTGGGCTGTCTGTCCAGGACAGTTTGCTAGTGGTTAGTGTTTAGTGAGAGAGAAGAGGGTGTAATGGTCCTACACCTACTCACTGAGTTGTTAAAACTCGGTCTGGGTGGGAGCCAGTACCGGGATGCGAACCCTGTACCTACCAAGTTTATGTCTGATGGCTTAACCACGACACTACAGAGGCCGGTGTACACACATACATCGATATTATAATATGGTTTCCTCTCTTTGGTGAAACTCTTACACAAGTTTCTTCGTTTTAGACGAAGTGACAGACTTACCAGCTGTAGTGGCAGTATTCTTGACGGGTGCGGGATATGATCGGCTTTCGGGAATACCTGATATCATCAATATTTCACGAATGCATATCATCACAGCTATAGTAATTTCAATTAGTTCTGTTTTGTGTCTGTTTGTATTTAGTAATACCATAGTGTGACACCCAATAGCCGATGTATTTTTCGTGCTGGGGTGTCGTTAAACAATCATTCATTCATTCATTGTATTTAGTAAATTAACTTGAAAGTGGCAATCCTCTTTGAATGGCGCAGGAAGGATGTATTGCCCAGGAAAGAATCTCGTTAGGAGTGGCTTTCTTCCCATAGACGAGGCACTAGATAGAGATTCATGGAACCACAAAATATTCCACTTTTTTTTTATACCACATTCCGTTCAGTTATCTTTCTTTACCAAATTCGAATATTCAGATTATACACTAATTCTAGCTCCATCCAAACTAAACACTATACTATTAATATATTATAATATTATTACCATAGCATTACGCGACTAGGCCTGGAACTCACCAAATTCCTGAGTTTGCTGCAATTTTTAAGATGTTATCGACTAACCGAGACTTTTTAACGATTGTAATTACATATCAAATATATTTGTCCGCATACAATATTACTGGCTGTATATTAAACGTGTTTCTTATCGTTCTAATCTTTTTACTAGGTTAAATTTCATTCTAAATTTGGGCTTATTACAAACATTAAGACGACCAGAAACACACTGAATATACTAAGACTGATATTCTAAACAAGAAAATATATTTAACACGTAAGTTTAATAGTATAAATACTAGTAGTTTATTTTTCGGAAACATCTTACAATGTAGCAAACTCAGGAATATCCCTTTAAATTTTGGCGAAAGAATGTCCAGTAGTACTTGATGTGTTTTCACACCATCGGCCCCCCATTGCCCCCCCCC
>JAECMU010099438.1:5571-19671 GCA_016106625.1 Dracogyra subfuscus | reverse complement strand
GTGTTACATGAAAGTGACATTAAGTAGTTTACCCATGAAGTGAATCGGTTGAATGGGTTACATGTAAGTGACATTAAGTAGTTTACCCATGAAGTGAATCAGTTTAATGTGTTACATGAAAGTGACATTAAGTAGTTTACCTATGGAGTGAATCAGCTGAATGGGTTACATGTGAGTAACATTAAATAGTTTACCCATGAATGACATTAAATAGTTTACCCATGAAGTCCACCAGTGTGGTGTTGTTCAGTGATTCTGCAACCACTTCCTGTAGATTGCGTTTAGACCTCGTGTCGGAGGCATTCAGTTCAACGTACGAGAAACCTGCTTCCTGTCATTATATAAAGACACAACTTCAGCTTTACAAATCTCCTACCAGTTTTATTAAAAAAAATTACTCACATACAGCATGACGTATTTTAGATCAACATGTTGTGGATGCCTACAGGAATCTGCACCGGTTACCTAGCAGGCATCATCATAAACATGGCACTGGATAAGCCAAGTACAGGTTAACACAAAATATCAAAGATTATATAGGCCCTAGAAGCCCGACAATTTTTTTCTGTTATAAAGGACTATTTACTTATGACTAAATCATTTAACATTTAAAAAAATTTAGTGGCTACATTATAATTGCATAAAGGTTTGTAGAAAATAATCTGTATTAACAATGTTAACAGTTATACTCCAGCCATGTGAGTATAAAGCAAACGTAAATGCGGTAAAATTATTTTTCATGGAATGAAAAACGAAAAAGGTTTAGAATTCCAAATAGTTTTTATTATTAAAACCCTTTCCCAGACAGGATAGCACATACCATGGCCTTTGATATACCAGTTGTGGTGCACTGATTTGGACAGAAAATTATATTTGTTTTTAAAATGAGTCCACTGAGATTATTCAGGGCTTCTAGAATTTTATAAAAATCCACTAGCCATGGGATCAGTGATTTTAAAAATCTGTCTGCCATGATTAAAAATTCACTAGCCCTACATTAAATAAATACAATTTTACTAATAGTAATATACTAGCTTGCTCTATGACCTGTTATAATGAAAACATGTACTGGATTTCATCTCTAAGACTATATGTCAAAATTACCAAATGTTTGACATGCAATAGTTTAAAATGTTGTTCTGTTTAACGACAGCACTAGAGCACATTGAGTACATAATCGTTAGCTATTGGATGTTTGAAGATGAATAAATCAATGCACGCTAGTGGTGTTGTTAAACAAAACAAACTTAAAGTATGATGAAGAAAACAACAGACTGAATGACCACCACTGACCACAGCTACATGTAATACATGAACAGAAAGGGATCTTTTATATGCACCATCCCACAGACAGGATAGCACATACCACGACCTTTGATATACCAGTCGTGGTGCACTGGCTGTGACGAGAAATAGCCCAATGAGCCCACTGATGGGGATTGATCCCAGACCAACTGCGCATCGAGCGAGTACATGAACAGATGAACAGTCTGTTATCTGACCACTCACCTGACACACTAGAGTCGCGGTGGTCGTCTTGCCTATACCGGGGGGACCAGACAGCAGTGCAGCCTTGTACCCTCCTCCATCGTCCTTTCCTCCCCCTCCAAAGAAACGACCTGAAGATTAAAGATGTTAACATTACAAACTGAAACTACCTCCAGTCACATGATACATTACACTAATATCTCTTGCTTATAAGTGTAGGCTATTTCAGCAAAAATTGAAAAACAGAATTCAAATTGAAAAACTAAATGAGATATTACTTAACTGTGGATCTATTAATCTTATCACAATACTGGCTCTTGAAGCTCAGAAAATAGTAGAGGCATAATATGAATATGAAATTAACTGTGACATACGGCTATTAATTCCTTAAAATGACTGCGATGTTTTGACATTGTCAAGTATAAATATCAATAAAAAATCAACTCAACATTTCAAAGTATTTTTCACAAAAAAAACAAAAGTAAACTGACCAATTTTTGTCAAAGCTATTTCTAGTGATTCTGTGATAATTTATGGCCAATGCCACGTGTAAAATGGTAGATTAATAGAATCTATCACCATTGTGAGGTAATAAAGGAAATTCCAAACTGAGGGTAAAATGTTTTTTGGCTTGGTTTTTTGTTTACAAAAACATTTTGTCCCGAGGGTTGGAATTGCCTATTTATACTTCACAATGGTGATCGATTCTTTTTCTGGCTCATTTAATCACAGTAACAAAACATTAATTTTGTAAGCTAAGGTTTGTTTATTCTAGAACGATTCATAAACATTTCTCCTACAAACTTATTTAATCATATGTGGAAAATATTTTTTCTGTTTACTGAGAAATGAACAAATTTGTGTTGCTATGGCTGAACCAATGAGATGACGTTATATTGTAAATTTAATCAATTATTTTTATTATATATTACTTAAACCTAGTGTTTTCTCTAGCCTGTATTAGCATGGCATGGCACCATGCCTCAATAGTCTAGCCCCATCTTGCCATAATCAGCACCATGCTTCCCTGAGATTAAACAATAATTTTTCAATAATTAATTCTAAAATTGCCTTTATACAAGACTCAAAAAATTTATTATTAATTAATAAAATGCCTGTTATATATTTTGCCATTCATTTATTAAAGCAAGCACATTAATTACATTTATTTTTATTTCAAATATAGTTTTGTCTTTTAAGGAGATTTGTTTTCCTCATTAAAGACAAAAACATTAGAGATCAAATTTCACTGATGCATCGTTTAGACGTGCCCTGAAAATAGTGACTGTCCCAAAAGTGTTTTTTCTACCATGCCTCGCTAAATGTCTTGGGAAAATACTATTTTACCTATACCACAGCTAAAAATAATACCTGCAGGTTTTGTTCCAGCTGCTCGGTTTTTATGCCAACATTTTAACCAGTGAAGAAGCTTCTTAGCGTTGCTCTTGTCTCCCTGTTGACCAATGATCTTGTTTGTATTTGCAGGTTTGTACTTATCAACCCACAATAAACTGTCTCCTGATTGGTCTCCAGACTTAATTGGAGATTTCGATTGGACTGTTCTTTCTGAATCTGATGATTTAATGTCGGGTCCCGATTTTGAAGATTTTATACTATTTGAATTCAAGTCAGTTTCCTTTGCATGGGAAAAACTGTCTGAAAGTTTCTTTTTTAATGTAGTCATTTTGGTATTCTTTACAGTGGAATTTTCCTGCAAGACAAAGTATATTATATATTACTACATATTAAGTATTGGATGTCAGTTTAGCCTCTACAAACCAAACACCATTTTATTAAAACCTGTGGTCAGCATCTTGGATGCTCATGTATGATAAAAGTTAAATTTTATGATGCAATTGCTGATTATACAACACATGTATACTGTCATGCTGTTGAACAAACATTCTGTTCCAATTTCATCTCATTTTCTTTAACAGTAAAAAGTGAACGACAAGTGGCCTTGGTTGCATAGTGGTCATGCCTCAAGCCTTAAGGCATTAATGCCAGACCTGTCAACCATCCCAGATTCCACGGAAGTCTCCTGGGATTTGATCAAACCTCCAGATATCATGGAAAACAATATTTTTATAATCATTTTTTTTTCCCGACCTATTTTCACTAAAATAACATAATGGGAGTAACTCTGTCTCTTTTTGTTTTCAGTAACCTTCGACTAATTTCAATTTCCGACAATGTAACAGGTCAATATATCCCAACTGTTTAACATTTACCGAAGTGAGAATTGTGGGATATATTATTAAAAAACCAGATAGGGTTTATAAAATGACGTGTTATTATAATATTAAGTTTGTTACCATCATAATGGCTGCGAAGTGTGTTGCCGCTGAGGAGTTCCTGCCAGGGTCTACGATTGACAGGTCTGCTTAAGGCTGGTAGGTTCTGGGTTCACACCCCGGTAACAGCTTCAGGGCATTATATTTCACCAGAACCATTGTTCTGTTTATGTGCAACATTAAAGTCACGAGAACTGCCAATCAGTTCTGTGGTGAAAAATTACATTCTAAAATTAAAAGTACCATATATCAGTAATGAAAGAGAAAATCACTTTAGGTTTTTGAACCACCAATGTAGCGCAGAACCTTAGTTCAAGTGTTTTACAATTAGGCAGGCCTAAATTATCGGTTAGAAGAACTATATATATTTTTTTTTTTATTTTTTTTTTTAACGACGCACTCAACACATTATAATTACGGTTATATCGGCGTCGGACGTATGGTTATGTCGAGAAAAAACCCCAGTGGTTAGCTGACGGGGAGAAGAACTATAGTCACGTAACCGAACAATCAGTTACCTAAGTAAAACTCATGTGAACTGATTTCTCAACGCACACACTCAACATATTTTATTTACAGATATATGGTTAAGGACCACACAGATATTGAGGGAGGAAACTGGCTTTCACCATTTTATAGGCTACTCTTTTCGATTAGCAGCAAGGGATCTTTTATATGCACCATCTCATAGACAGGATAGCACATACAACGACCTCTGATAGTCCAGTCGTGATGCACTGGCTGGAGCGAGAAATAGCCCAATGGGCCCACTAACAGGGATCAATCTCAAACCGACCATGCATCAAGCAAACGCTTTACAACCGGTCTATGTCTCGCTCCCATGTCAGAAGAAACATAATAACGCGGTATTGTATGATTTTAAAGAACTGACCTTCATTTCTTGTTCAGCTTTTATCACGTACTTGGACTTCTTTCCGGGCAGGCTCTTCACAAGCTCTATCAAACCGTCTTCATCTATCTGTTTGGTTTTGAACTGAGTGGCCTGAAACAGGAAGACGTTGTATTACATACATTGTACCCTTGTATTACATATATTGTACCTATTCAATCAGACTACAGTGATATAGACATTTTCAAACCATATGATAAATTTATCTTGTATCGCACATATGTGCGATTATGGCCCCCTTTTACGAAGTGATCTTAGCACTAAGATCACCCTAAGTGCACATCTACCTCATGCACTTGAAACATTACACAAGGCTGTCGCAGAGTAGGATTCTTAAGGTTAAGTAAATCCATGAAAGGAGTTTTGATCATTGATTTAACAAAGTGTTGTTATGACGTTAAATTAAAAACTGATTTTAAAAAAAATATATAAGAAGGTATGTAATAAATACAGGAACTGGAGAAAACTTGAGGTGTTTTCTCTTTTATTATACATTATCGATCCTCAAGGAAAGTTACAGTCACGTGACCGGAACTAGAGAGCACTTTGTTTGAGGATCGGTAATGTTAAAAGAAATGGAGAAAACTTGAGGTGTTTTCTCTTTTATTATACATTACCAATCCTCAAGGAAAGTGCTCTCTAGTTCCGGTCACGTGACTGTAACTTTGTTTGAGGATCGGTAATGTTAAAAGAAATTCACATTTTGGAAATAATATATGTGAAGTTCTATATATATATTACATACGTCTTCAATCTTACTATAGTGATAAAGGCATTTTCAAACAGTGTGATAAATTTAGTTTGTATTACACATTGCTTCCAATTTATTACGCAAATTTAGTTTGTGCAAGAAAATACCAATTGTCCAATACACGGTCTCAAGGTATATATTTTTGCGCAAAATAAACTTGTGCAATAAATATGAAGAGAAAACAATGTATGTGAAGTTCTGTGTATATATTACACTTCTCTATCTGTCTGTATGGTAGTTCATGCCATGTCTACAGGATCAAAAGTGAAACCATATTAAAACAAGACACATTTTGCTGAGATCATAATTTAAATAAGCTTTCCATTTCAAGAATAAAATATAAATTAAAAAATTTGTTATTAAATTACAGTATACAGGTATCAGGTGTTAAACATTATGTCATATTACAAAAAAAAATTAAAAAATTGTTTAAAGATGTAAACAGACATATAACATTTTGCATGGTTGACATGTTTAGCCAATTTTCAGGTAAAAGAATGTAGAGTATTTCCTCTAAAATTATAAAAATGCTGTTAATTTGAAGAAAATTTCACCAGCCAAAGACTATATTAATTTTTTCTTAATGTAGACATTTTGCATTAAAAGAATGACCAATTGGCTAATTTGGCAATGGGCAAGGATTGCCCTGGTTGTGAAAATAAATTGTTCATATATATAATAAAAATTATATCTCTCTACGATTAACCTATATCATGGCTTGAAATTAGGGACTCGACTTGTAGCCGAGATCGACTTACAGGTGAAGATATACGGTAATAAAAATGATCTCTAAGACTGAGCTACATTCATGAATGAAATTAATGATTATTTGAATACAGTGTAAGCGAGTGTCGACACCTTAGCCAGTTTGCTCTCCCCCGCGTCTCGGCCAACCACAAGGTAACTGGTTTTCTTGCTCAATGACGTCGTTACTTTGCCGCCATGCTTCTCGACAAAACTTTTGGCATCGTCTCTCTCTAATGACTCCAGAACTCCCGTTATGACAAACGTCAGATCCTCCAAACAGTTGTCAGCACCCTGCAATCAATAAACACAGTAATGAAATTACTAACAAACCAATTTATAGGGTTTTTTTTAATTTAGTATTAGCATTTGGTTGGAATTTCATCAATGATCATTAGTATAATCAGTTTGTACCTATGTATCAACTTCCGATGTCACAATAGGGTATGAATTATTACAGCTAAGCATCTATATCTATTGTCATGATCAATGGAACACATACCACGGCTTTTGATATACCAGTCATGGTGCACTGGCTGGAGTGAGAAATAGACCAATGTGCCCATCGACAGGAATCGATCTCAGACCGACCAAGGGATCTTTTATTTGTGCTTCCCACAGGCAAGATAGCACAAATCATGGCCTTTGTTGAACCAGTTATGGATCACTGGTCAGTGTAAGTGGTTTACACCTACCCATTGAGCCTCACTCAGGGTTTGGAGTCAGTATCTGGATTAAAAATCCCATGCCTCGACTGGGAGCCGAACCCAGTACCTACCAGCCTGAAGACCAATGGCCTAACCACGACGCCACCGAGGCCGGTGACCACACATCAAGTGAACGCTTTACCACCGAGCTACGTTCCGCCCTATGTTAATAAAATCATAACTAAACATTGAGAAAATTCAGTGGTTGAGACAGAGACTTTTAGTTCATTCCTATAAAATACGAAGTGAATTACATGTATTAGCTGCTAATAGAGACCACAGAAAAGAAGGTACATGTATTTGTAGTGTTAATAACCACCTATCGCTGTGTGTAAAGTAACAGTAAAATGATATTTATAGTAAGTAGCCACCTATTGCTGCGTTACTATATGTACTTATGTATGATGGAGTGGCTAATAGTGACAGTAAAATGATATTTGTAGTGTGTAGCCAGCTATTGCTGTAATACGTACTTATGTATGATGGAGTGGTTAATAGTGACAGTAAAATCATATTTGTAGTGTGTAGCCAGCTATTGCTGTAATACGTACTTATGTATGATGGAGTGGCTAATAGTGACAGTAAAATTATATTTGTAGTGTGTAGCCAGCTATTGCTGTAATACATACTTCTGGAAGTTCTTTGGAGCCAAGAGCACGCGGTCCCTCTCGTGTTAAGTAACTTCGATAACTTGTCTTTCTTTCTAAACCAGGCGTACCAGACTGTAATAACATAACATGTAATATACACTGAAATATGTTTGTGAATGCTTTAACAGTTTTAAACCGGGCATACCGGACTGTAATAACATAACACAATATACATTGAAATATGTTTGTGAATGTTTTAACAGTTTTAAACCGGGCATACCGGACTGTAATAACATAACACAATATACACTGAAATATGTTTGTGAATGTTTTAACAGTTTTAAACCGGGCATACCGGACTGTAATAACATAACACAATATACACTGAAATATGTTTGTGAATGCTTTAACAATTTTTGTTTAACAACATCACTAGAGCACTCATTTGTTAGTTGAGAGAGAAAACCCACTGTCGCTCCTTCATGGACTACTCTATTCTATCAGCAGCAAGGGATATTTTATATGCACCATCCCATAGACAGGATAGCACATTCCACAGCCTTTGATGTACCAGCCGTGGCTGAAGTGAGAAACAGCCCAAACCAATCGTGCATTAAGCAAGCACTTTACCAAATGGTTGACCAACACCCCAAAATTAAATAAACATCATTTACTGGATGTAAACAGCAGGTGATGAATGATACAAATCTAATGTAGGCCTGTACAATGTATATCTGGACAATGTATATGTATAAAATCTAGATCTATAAAATCTAGATCTATCCAATGTAGATCTAAAAAATCTAGATATATCCAATGTAGATCTATCCAATGTAGGTCTATAAAATCTAGATCTATACATGTAGATCTATCCAATGTAGATCTATAAAATCTAGATCCATCCAATGTAGATCTATAAAATCTAGATTTATCCAATGTAGATCTATAAAATCTAGATCTATCCAATGTAGATCTATAAAATCTAGATCTATCCAATGTAGATCTATAAAATCTAGATCTATCCAGTGTAGATCCATCCAATGTAGATCAATCCAATGTAGATCTATAAAATCTAGATCTATCCAATGTAGATCCATCCAATGTAGATCCATCCAATGTAGATCTATCCAATGTAGAATCAACATTCCTATCCTTTTCTGTTCACGTAACAGGTTCAAAACCAGATCTAATCAGACCTGTTGTCGAATACAGTTTTGGCAATCAGCTATGAAGACCAGTTCCCCAAGATGATGCAATAAGTTTACTGTCACTACCACTGACATAGCAGGATGGGGGTGTTGGTGGGCATGAGCTATCACCCCCTCTCCCAATCAATCACACCACGTTTTTCACCCATTACCTTTTATACTGGCTATTATATTTTTACCCCAAAGTAGGAATTAACACTCTAGACAATGTGTGTGTGCCCCCCACCCCACCGTCCACCAACCACCAATGTGGATACAAAGCACAAAAACATTGCTACGCCAATGACCACTAAACATATTCTAGCACAAAGTTTAAAAAATGCTCTCAAATGTGTGGCTTGATTCAGGTTGAAAATGATCTTGGGCCTAATTCACTAAACTCTCGCAACTTTGCGATCTCACAGTGCAATGCTAAAATACTTGCTAAGAGGATGCTTTGTTGTCTAGCAGATACAGATACGGAAACCTTTTAACATGCCCATATCCAATTAAGGTTCAGGCATGCCCACCCCGAATCCGGCCCCTGACATCGCCAGTGACAGGTTTCGGGACTGGAGGGAAGGAGTTTTAAAATGATAGGAAATTTAGAATTTTGAAGTTAAGAACTTATAAAATGACCAAAAAGGAAGGGGATAAAGATATTAATAAAAAGAAACACCATAAAATAATTAACAATTAAATAGTAGTGGTATTGACATTAATCTAACAACTTAGTAGGTGCATAATATACTTTTCAAAACAGCCATAAAAAGTACATTTACTTAATTCATATTATATATTTATAGCCCTTGAGGTTTGGGATCAGCAAATGTCCAACAAGCGGGTAAGCCCACAAAATGTCAGTTGTCTAGCAGAGCCTAACAGACCCTAATAATTAGACCCCTGGTATTCTGTACTAGATACAAAAACAATGTTCACCTCATTTGGACTAGTTTTCTTTGGCGAAGGTTTCTTCTGTACAGGAGTGTCTAAGTCAGCTGGACTCTTCGTGGAAGGTGATTTCTTGTCGGCTGGACTCTTCGTGGAAGGTGATTTCTTGTGAGGCGTGAATGTTAGTTCATGTTTTATTGGTGTTTTCCTTGGCGATATCCTCTTCAGTGGAGAAAGCTGAACATGTTAATATAACAATTAATAGCACAAAGTGTTAAGCTTTGTAAATATTACTACACTTAACACTGTCTGATATTAGCAATACTGTTTTACAGTGGAGAAAGCTGAACATGTTAATATAACAATTAATATCACTTAGTGTTACGCTTTGTAATTACTACAATTAACACTGTCTGATATTAGCAATACTGTTCTATTTTTTATTTCATCTTATTTTCATGCTTATATCCAATTTAAGGTTCAAGCATGCTGTCCTTGGCACCCACATTAGCTATTTGGGCTGTCTGTCCAGGACAGGTTAGTTGGTAGTGGGTAGAGAGACAAGAGGGTGTAGTGGTCCTACACCTAACAATTTAGTCGTTAAAACTCGCTTTGGGTGAAAGCCAGTACCGAGCTGCAAACCTTATGTCCAATGTCTTAACCATGTCACCACCGAGGCCAGTAATACTGTTTTATTTTCAAGTTCACTCTATATATTTAAAAATATTAATATATCTTTTTCACCTTACATGTCGGTGGTGTCGTGGTTAAGTCATCAGACATCCGACTGGTAGGTAAAAGGCTCCCACCCAGAGAGACTTTTAATGACTCGATGATTAGGTGTAAAACCACTACACCCTCTTTTCTCTCACTAACAACTAACCCACTGTCCTGGACAGATAGCCCAGATAGCTGGTGTGTGCCCAGGACAGCGTGCTTGAACCTTAATTGGATATAAGCACGGAATAAGTAGTTAACCATTAGCAACTACATTTTTGAGTAGGCACACGGAAAAGAATAGTGTTATCGCCTACAACTTCTAACTAGGCTATTCCTGTGGACCACCTAGACCCTGAACAGTTATGTATTACAAATAAATCAAACCCGACAAATGGCTGCAGTTTCTGATGAAGCATATCTGTCTTGGACGAATACTCTTGCACCCACGACAGGCGTGCGCTACAACAGCTTGTTCAGAATGTGCACGTTAAAGCCTATGACATGACATAGCTTAAAGCCTATACTGTAGACAAAAAATGTTTTATAATCTTAAAAACATGTCATACTTTCTAAACCAAAACACTTTATCAGTCTCACAAGAAACTGATTCCAATTTTTTTTTACAAATATTTATATTATTTGCAACTTCAAAATACCTTTTTGACATCTGATTTGTCCTGTTTCTCTGGAGTCTCTTCCACTAGATATTTTATCTTTCCAGCCAACTTAGAAGACAGACTTGGTTTATCTAACAGATAAGCAAAATCATAATATCTTAACAGAAGCCAACACTAGAAAAACAATCAAAGTCAAACCAATTAACCATACCAAGTATCTACAGTAACAACAGTGATATTCTGACCTCTGGTCCAGACTTTAAATGTAATGCTATTTGAATGATGTTGCCACGACGTTAATATTTGGATTTTATTAAAGTCTAGACTTTAAAGTTTAAGGTTTATAAGCATGGGGCCTGGTCTACAGATTTTGGAAGCTATCTTAGATGCTACGATATCATAAAACCACCATCGACTATGATGTCACTACGACAAATGCCACAATTCATGACTGTAAAAATTACGATATTTTAGCACTAAGATACATGTACATGTAGCTTTGAAAATATGTGCCCTGTCTATTATTACAACACAAATGAAAATGACAATGAACAAAACATGCGGAAACCTTGTAGGATTGTGAAAAGCAGGGGCTTAGTGAGCTTTTCATTTAAAGAACAATAACAGGAACAGTCTTAAGGTAGCATTCTATTAAAATCCAGACTTCTAGAAAATAGCATTGGTTTGAATTTCATTATCAATTATCCCCCGAAATCGGTTTGCAGCAACTAATCAAATTTCAATGATACAATCAATAACAATTATATGAATTTAAAAAAGGTTTAAATTATTAACACTAAATGCACTTACAGCCCTTGAAATTCGGTCAAATTTGCTACGGGCAGTTAAGTGCCGTCACAAATCAATTTTGCAATGGCACTATGGCGGCAATTTTAAAGAAAAGATTAAAAATATTCATATATGATCCACTGCTGTAATAATATGCTAAAATATAACATCTCAACTTTATTTTCGTAAGCTTCTATACTGGAATAAACCAATTTATATTTATTGAGGAAATTGAGATACACACAATAATAAATTTATGCTTTTTTCTGGGATCTGTAATTGGACAGAGTTCAGAGAGAAATGCCTACAGACTTTTCACCACTCAAAGATTTGCGACGGCGAATATTTTCAATTCCAATCCACTTATTGTAATCTTCAAAGGCAGAAACTCTACAAATCGCTAATTTTATCTTTAATTCCATTGCACCTATTGTAATCCTCAAAAGCAGAGACCCTACAAATCGCACATTTTATTTTTAATTCCATTTTAATGTCCATTTTCTTTGTGTACACATGAAAACAAACTCAAACCACAACATATTTACATAAGTTCCATGATATAAACTGTAGGAACAGTTACTGTTAGCATTTTCCATGACAACGAATTATGGATTTTTATAATCACTTATCATATTAGTAAAGCCTAACTAATCAATTTTCTATTATAAATTATCACTGAGACATCACCCCTAAAAAGTGTAGATGTTTGTATCTTTTATAAAAAAGAAATAAAACTAAATATTAACCAATCAGAAAGCGTGTTCTCTCACCTATAGGCTTCTCAGGACTGTCATCAATCTTCGCCTGCAAAAATAATTAGTAAAATAATGTTTGAATGCATCAAATAACAAAACATCTTTAAAACTCAATCAGTAAACAATTCATACTTTTAAATGAAATGAAGAGATAAAAAAAAAAAAAAAAATTAAAATTAAAATCCAATGTTTTGTTTCTTGCACTAAACCCCAAGGATCCAATCCATCTGGATAGATACTAAGAGACAACCATTTTCAGGCTAAGAATCGGTCACTGCCATCTCAGATTCCATATGTACTGCCTGAAACCGGCAGACACTGATGAATGCCATGTTAAACAGGACCACAGTCCCCACAGCACATCCTGCAATTCTGCCCCCTCTATGGTGAAGTCAGGATAAAGCTCTGGCTGAACGGAACAACACTTATTGTCAAGCTTTGGGGTTCCAAAGAAGACTTGACAGAGACAGCGTTTTTATCACCACAACCAGACTCCAAATCTAAAGTATGATCAACTATAGCTTGAACACAGAAGTTTCTTGCGCAGAGATAAAATGAGAAAAACTTTGATTGTTTTCTCTTTTCATAAATCCTTACCCTGACACCTGTATGGTGTTTTACCCATAGTCCCATATACGTACATGCCAATCACCAATCAAACAGATGAAATCTTCAAATGAGTTCTGATCACTCTCCTAATGTTAGGTGGACAACATGTCAAATTCAGATATGAAAAGAAAATGACACTGAACCAAAACTACAGAAAACTCAGTCTTTAAAAGTAGAACATTCCAGTGGATCTTTTCATCAAGGAAAAAGGGAAAAAAGGACATTTTTCAGGTAATGCCAACATGTGGAATTCTGGGAAAATGCTCAAAATCACCATATCTAATGCTGTTAAACTGGAAGAGAATGCATCGAGTTATATCATGTATTTTCATGTTGTCATGGTTACACAAACCACTCTAACAGAGGTGACACCAGGACCCACATTTTCAAAACAATTTTTGCGCAACAAATTCATAAAAATATTGTAGGCTACATCACTACAGGACATGCCACAGTGACATCGTAATTTTATGATTTCACAGTGCTAAGATAAATTTGAAAATACAGGCCCAGACCCCATGCTTATAAAACTCAGAACTCTTTTAACAGGAAGGAAGGAAATGTTTTATTTAATGATGCACTCAACACATTTCATTTTTGATTATGTGGTGTCAGAGATATGGTTAAGGACCATACAGATATTGAAAGAGGAAACCCGCAGTTGCCACTGCATAAGTTACTCTTTTTTGTTAGCAGCAAGGGATCTTTTATATGCACCATCCCACAAACAGGATAACACAAACCATGGCCTTTGTCAAACCAGTTATGGATCACTGGTCGGTGCAAGTGGTTTACATCTACCCATTGAGCCTTGCAGAGCACTCACTTAGGATTTGGAGTCAGTATCTGGATTAAAAATCCCATGCCTCGACTGGGATCCGAACCCAGCACCTACCAGCCTATAGACTGATGTCCTAACCACAATGCCACAACTTTTAGAGTCAAGTCTCAGGACCCTCACATAGTCTGAGACTTTAACATCATGGCAAGCGGGCAGCATAGCCCAGTGGTACAGTGCCCGCCTGATGCGCGGTCGGTCTAGGATCGA
>JAECMU010099428.1:12074-26919 GCA_016106625.1 Dracogyra subfuscus | reverse complement strand
GTCCTCTCATAAGTAATACCAAGATGTATTGGACACCATATACATAGTTTAAAGTGTGTTGTTAAACAAATTGAAGATGCAAGTTTTTTTCCACCATATTATAACATCAATTATTGATGCAAAATACAACTGACTTCATATAAATGCACCATTTTTATAGTACAAACTAGTGCAGTAGTATCCCATGGACTTCCCATACTGTGTATGTTAAGGACTGACAGTACTAATTTGACTTAGTGTACTAATTTACTGTGTATTTTACGGACTTGCCATACTAATTTACTGTGTAGATTACGGACATACAGTACTAATTTACTGTGTATGTTACAGACTTACAGTACTAATTTGATTTAGTGTACTAATTTACTGTGTATTTTATGGACTTGCCATACTAATATACTGTGTAGGTTACGGACTTACAGTACTAATTTACTGTGTATGTTACTAATTAGACTAACTAATTTGACTTAGTGAACTAATTTACTGTGTATGTTATGGACTTGCCATACTAATTTACTGTGTAGGTTACAGACTTACAGTACTAATTTGACTTAGTGTACTAATTTACTGTGTATGTTACAGACTTACCATACTAATTTACTGTGTATGTTAAGGACTTACCATACTAATTTACTGTGTATGTTACTAATTAGACTAACTAATTTGACTTAGTGTACTAATTTACTGTGTATGTTATGGACTTACCATACTAATTTACTGTGTATGTTATGAACTTACCATACTAATTTACTGTGTATGTGACGGACTTCACATACTGTTTTACTGTGTATGTTACGGACTTATCATACTAATTTACTGTGTATGTTACAGACATAGCATACTAATTTACTGTGTATGTTACAGACATAACATACTAATTTACTGTGTATGTTATGGACATACCATACTAATTTACTGTGTATGTTATGGACATACCATACTAATTTACTGTGTATGTTTTCAGGACAAGAATATACAGACTGACAACCTTGCTGAACTGAGCCCCAGCACCCAGGTCTCTCCTGACAATGGAACCGCTGGCCAGCCTCGCGTCTTTTCCATGGAAGAAAACTTTCCACCCATGTCTAATCAAAACTCTGGCCGACAGCAACAACCGAATCCAAAGATGTGCCGATCCTCGTCTCGGGGTTCCAGAACGAGGCTAAAGGCCGTATCCCTGGATGAAGGTGGCGTCGATGAACCCGATTCTATTCCGATGACAGAAATGCCACGGAGTCTGAGGTCCGAGGGAAGCATCCATGATGTTGTCAGACGTAACAAGCGCAACAGGTATGGCAGAGATCCAGCAAGTCTGCCCGAATCTCAGGTCAGGGACTTGCATAATATAGAGTCTGACGATCCAGTCGTCGCTGGCATGGATGCTAGTGATTCCTTCAGCGACAGTCTGGATGGGCTCTCCGACCAGGAGAGGCATCTGTTTACAGACAATACTACGGCCGAGCCAGACAGAAATATGTCCGACACCGACGAGGCTCGGGATGTCGAGTTGCCGTTGTTAAGCAACGAAAAAAAGGATTCCTTTGACCTGTATAGCGACAGCGAAGACCAAATGGAAGAAGAGACGACCTTCACCCCTCTCCACATCAGTGAGGAGAATCTTCATCGGTCCTCCGAGAGCAGCTTAGACACTGGTTATGATAGGAGCCGGGAGCCAGAGTATCCTGAGGATAACAGTTATCCTGAGGATCATAGGTATCCTGAGGATCACGGCTATCCTGAGGATGCCAAGACTCCTGAGGCTCCTACTCCCGAGAGTGGTCTGGTCAGTGATGTACCAGACAGAAATGTGTTCAATGATGGGAGGACGGCAGACGTATTGCCAAATGGTCCGCGGAATCCTTTAGTTATTGTCGATATGGTCGACTCGGACTCGAACGATAATCTCGACAGTTCCGATAGATCGGGAACCTCGCCGACCGGCAGTCAGGACTCTGTGGACAACTCGACGTCAGGTGCGTCTTCCCAAGTCCCCAATGACACAGATGACAAGCTGTCCTGGGACGAGAACGGAACGCCCGTGTCGTCCAATTATGCATTTACTGCTGCCATGAACGATGACCCACCCACCTATATGCATCAAGAGGTGCCTGTCAGTCCTAGCAAACAGAAGGAAGTCTGCAACAGGTTGTTGAAGGACCTCTGTGAGGACCAAGGTCCCATACAGATATGAGTTCTATTTTTCATTACAGTGTAAATAGATGTGTGTGTTTACTAAACTTAAAACATTTGTCAAGTAGCACTCTAAGAGTTTTAAGTGAGTAGCAGAACAGAAACACCTCGATAAATGATTACCAGAACATCAGCTCAAGACTGAGTCGAAGAGGAAGTTATGTTCAAGGCTAATTTTAGATTATTTGGGTTTTACTTCGCTCTATGAATGTTAAGTTATTTAAATATAGTTACAGAATTTATTCAAGTTGGGATTATGAATGACTTTTTCTAGAACGTTATTTAGCCCTTTGATGCTTATTGGGTGTGTTTGGAAATGTTCTGGTGGGTGGCAGATTAGGGGGTGGATTTTGTTGCCAAATGGGTGTGGCTGAAAACATTGTGAGGGGCACTGACTTTTCTATTGAGCAATCAGTGCATTTTGAGCTCCTAAAAAAGCCTTTGCACTTGCAAAAATTATAAGGTAAACAAAAAGTTGTAAGTAATGTGTAATTTAATAGTAAAAAAAATCTTAATTGTGAAAAATATCTCCCCCACATCAAAAATGTTAATAATAATAAAAAATGATTTATATACACTTTCTAATATTACAATAACTAGGGTCAGTGTTTTTTAATATTTTGGTTGGTTGTTTTAAAGCTTGTTATAGCCTTATTGTTATTGGATAGTCCTAACAAGTTGATACATGGCTTTCTTTAACTGGAATTACATACAGTGAAGAGACCATGCCCACACCACCGATCTCCAGCAGATGTCCATGGTGAAAATTATAAAATAACCTAGATACGTGTGTGTAGTCTTTAGTCCCATTTTTCTTGTGGTAGATCTTCTCAAATCTAACTTGTCACTAGTTAAATTCTATAAACTGTGTATTCATTATGTCTGCATTAGAGATGGGCTGCAAT
The DNA here is from genome assembly GCA_016106625.1 of Dracogyra subfuscus. Lineage (NCBI taxonomy): Eukaryota > Metazoa > Mollusca > Gastropoda > Neomphalida > Peltospiridae > Dracogyra > Dracogyra subfuscus. The sequence continues at coordinate 23,824 of JAECMU010099428.1, read as the reverse complement.
GATTATTTGCTTCCACGAATCCCAGACTTCGGGTCACAAACGTAACATTATGAGATGGAATGTCAAAATATCGTCATTACAGCAGAGTTTTCTTACAATGCCAGTGGAACCTTAAAAACAAATACATATATTTAATGCCTAGGAGATAACCATACCATTCAAGGCAACTGTAACAAAGAGAGACAAAATAGGGTCATATCTAGCCTATGTCAAGGGCAGGAACTTGTGCAGGGGATGGGTGTTTGGGATGAAAAACCCCTCTGCTTCATGAAAATGTTCTGGGTTTTTTTACAATATATTTTTCAAGGGAATATAATTCTGCCCCCAATAAAGACTATAGGGTCACAATCTAAACCACCCACCCACACTGCACAATTTACATTGAGTGAAGGGGAGGTTAAGCAAGTGAAGGAGAGGTGGGGAGGTAGTCTGTAAAATAAAATAATCCAGGCACAGTAATGCAGCATTTTTCTGTTGTTGTTTTTTTTCAGGGTTGATTAACCTCCACCTCATCTGCTTCCTGCCCCCCACCCCACCCCATGCACCCTGCTAAGTATGGTCTTTAAAAAACACGTTTTCCATATGTATGGATTACAAATACAAAATGTGGCAGCAGCATTGTGTCTGTGATAGTATCAGTTACTCTAAGACTAATAGCAACCCCAAAACTTACCATTCATGTTTAGTCAAGTTGCTCAACATAGTTTTAGAAATACAGTACATACCTTTATTTTCTCACATAAAATATATTTCAGGCATATTGGATTTGCCATGTATGGAAGAAGTTGTAAATGGTACAGTGCATGTATTTCACTATTTAGAAAAAAAGTGCTGTAATCACTAATAGACAAACATATTTTACACTGCCACCATACTGTCCCATAGGTACGACCCTGTAATTAATGATGCATGGTATGTACTGCCCTGTCTGAGGAAAAATGTAAAAGATTTACAGTATATACCATGGTATTTGATATACCAATCATGGGGCTCTGATTGGGATGGTGATGGAAAAGTGACAGATCTAACAAGAATGTATCAGTCTTCTGAGACAGAGCTTCTAAAACTTTAGTCTAAAAGTCAAATCTGTACCAGAATCAAATGCATGCAATGTGTATGGCATTGTGATGACATTATCAAGATGCTACTAATGTATAGAGTGTTTCTATCAGCTGGTAAAAAGGTGCCCAAAAGCTGCTTCACCGACTAATTTTCTTGAGACTCTCGTCAGAAAAACCATCTACAAAAGGACTCGTGCCAGAAATAAGATTTATAAGCAGGTGTCGGATCTGACATATCCGACTCCGGGCTACAACCTGTTCCGTACTTCAGGTAGGGATTTCCCTAGCTCGTTTTAGCATGGTGCAGCACCTTGCCTCAAAAGTCGGACACCATCTTGCCTTAATCAGCACCATGCTGCCCTGAGATTAAACAAGCCTTTTTTAATAATAAATTTTAAAATTACTTTTATAAAACACTCAAAAAAATTAGTATTAATTAATAAAATATGCCTGTTATATATTTTTCCATTCATTTATTAAAGCAAGCACAATACTTTACATTTATTTTTATTTTCTTTAAAATAAAAATTTGTCTTCAGATGCCCTGAAAATGGTGAAAATGCCCCCAAAGTGTTTAGTCTACCATGCCTTGCCAAATTGCAACTTTGTCTTTATACATGGGATGGGGTGAGGGAGGGGGATTTGGGTGTTCTGTCTGTAGGAAGTGTAAATAAATGCATTATATTTATTAAACCTACAGGGAATATTAAAAATACACGTATACTTCCAAGTTTTATTTAACTTTTTTGCTTAACATTTAGAATTCCATTTTGTGTTCTATTAGTACATTTGATTGGCTTGGATTGGTAATTGCATGTATTTATAGCTTTATAATAATATTTTATTAAATGAATTTGTGGAAACATTTTGAGTAATAAATTACAATTGAATTTTTTTTTTACATACCAGTAGTTTCAAAGTTTAGGTGTTAATGGAATAATGAAAAAAGAGAAAAAAAAGAGAGTTGAACAATTATCAGCTAATATTGTTTTGACGAGCAGTTAGTTTAAATATCCAATTTTACCCTAATAATACTGGTGCATGTGATAATAAAATAAACACTCTATTTAAAGTTATATAGTTTACACCTATATATATAAATAGGATCCATTCAATATAATTATATGTTAATAGTAACCCATCAATTTAGTATATGTAAATAACATTCAAACATAACACCATCCATTAAAGGTTCATCTTTTCTAAGTAGCAACCAATGAGCCAATATGAAAGTGGCAAATTAACATATAATTAGAGGTTATAAATAGCAACCAATCAGATCAAGTGTTACAACCTAGTACATGTCCTATAGAAACCAATCCAGTGACGACTTACATTATCTTAAAGTATTAAATCACTTTTGAGAATATGGTTTTATGTTGCTGCCTTCATTGCTGAGTACTATTATAAAACCCAACCATGTCTTCTTTTTATTATGCAATAAAGGGGTTCTGACAGATTTAAATCAGCCATTACAGATTATTCCAAATTTACACAAATATAAATCTGATTGGACCATTTGTTGATGAGGGGCCTGCCTAATTTACTAAACTCTCACAACTGTGTCATCGCGCAGTGCAATGCAAACCGACTTGCAAGGATGAAATTGTTTAAGAGAGCTTTGAGAATTATGCCCTGTGCTTTATTCCGGTAAAACCTCAGTACAGCCCATTCTATCACTTCAGGGTGGTATCTGGCATAAAAATAGAGGGATAGTAAAATAATAACTTGAAAAAAAGAGAACAAAACCAGAAGGTATTGTTGACGGATCCAGGGCAAGGTGCTAAGGGTTGTGTGTGCACACACATACACATGTGCACACACACACATGCACGCACACCTTTTTTTCCCACCGATTGTTTTTTTTTATAAACAAGCATTGTGAGAGTACTGCTACAGCAATACATGTTGTCTATCATGTTCAATAAGTTCAAGGGCCATAACTCTGTGAAGAAAATAAAGTAAATCACCATGAAAGTTAAAGTTTATCTGTAATGGTACATGATAAAGCTATACACAAAAATTTCAGCTCCGTATCTAAAGGCAATGTGAAAAAACAAAACATGAAAAACTATGTGGGACGGACAGATGGACGGACAGACAGACAAAAGGACGGAGATGAAATGTATAGTCCCCTTCAGTTGGATCGGTAGGGGACTAATAAAAGTGTTCCAATACCTCTTACTATGTCCAGCACACGCACACACTTACGCATGCACGCACACACACCTTCACAAAGCCCTGGATCCACACCTGATTGTACTATAGCATCTTCTCATGGGAAAGGCGGTATTGAAGTACTTAAACTATATATAGTTAGAAAAAATATTTGATTAGATCCACCGAATATGAAATAATAAATGCAAGTCCTATGTTGCCCATTTTTTTAAATTATGGAACAGCCATGACTAAACTAAACACTTTTAACCTTTCCATGTCTGTTCTTGAATGAAGAAAGGAAAGAAATGGTTTATTTAATGATGCACTTAACACATTTTATATACGTTGTGTTGCATCAGACATATGGTTAAGTACCACACAGATATTGAGGGAGGTAAAAGCTGCTGTCGCCATTTCATGGGCTACTATTTTCAATTAGCAGCAAGGAATCTCTTATATGCACCATCCCACAGTCAGGATAGCACATACCACAGCCTTTGATATACCAGTCGTGGTGAACTTTCTGGAGCGAGAGTGATGTAATGATGTTAGACTAACAGTGCATGCCGTCATGTCCACAATAATTAATTTGATGACACACCTCGTGCTGTCATACTGTATAAAGGATAAATGGCATATTTCTTAGTATTTTCCAGGATGTACGAAGTAGTTGCTCCATCCACCCACCATAATGTCCCTTAGGTACGGCCCTGTAATTAATGATGCAATTTCTGTATATTTGGAAACCAATGTGATCATCATTATCATGATTTAATATATGTACATGACTGTGATTTGTTAATATATTTAAATATATTATGATAATAATGACTATTGTTGACTACTTATTATTACTATTTATACAATCTATCATAGTTGCTGTACAGATTAATTACATATATTAATTATGTATATGTGTACATTGTTGAACAAAGTTGTACATTTTCGTCATAATTATAATCCAGTGAGTGTTTTTAAATGTCCCATAAGTGTATTTATTTTTAGTCCACTTGTGTTCCTGTTTTTATTTATTGTCTGCTTGTGATAGTGTTGTTCTGTTTTTAAACTCAATACAAAGAGCTCTGCTCATCAAAAATATTGATTCATAACTGAGCTATGGATAATTGTTTTTTTAAGTCTTCCTGAAGTAAATATGTTTGGTTTCAACTTGTTATAAATATTCTTGTGTTATTCTTCAGTAAAGTCTTTACAAAAAAGCAACACATGCTGGTATAGCATAGCAGGTGACCTTTCTGTACAAATTAAAATGCACAGGTGTCCTTTATATGAAAGTATTTGTGTTATGAGGTGCTTGTTATAACAGGTGTGACTGTTTTTCAGTTCTGCAAAAATAAGTTTATAATTCTGTATTTAAAAAGCATAATAATGGAGAATATTTTGTCTTCAAAATATAATGTTGAAGAAATTAAATGTGCCTGCTTTTGCCACAGACTTCAACAGGTTGTGTATTTTGTAAAAAGCAATTATACAATAAATTAAATTAAAATGCAAATTAATGTAGGTCACATGTGAGGCCTAAACAAATTAAAAAATCACCTCCTGGATAAACACACATAGACATATTATTACAAAATGTTAATTTTCAAAATGTAATTACATGCCAGAGGTGGGGAAGGGGGATGTAGCAGCTTTCATTTATTTTTATTTAAAAAAATGAACAAGTTTTATTAAGCATTTTGTCACTTTTTGACCAAATAGTTTAGCAATTTGTAAAGTATCAGTCTAATATAATGTACCGGTAGCTACTTAAGGTTACTGCTGGATTAAAACTTTGTTTAATTTCTGGCTAAAAATTAGTTTATTATATATACCGGTACACTTATTTAATGGTTAGAAAAAAATAATAAGATTGCTTTTTTGTCACCTAAGCACACATATATTATTTGTATTTATTTATCAGTCTAAATATAAACTGAATTTTATGTTAAATTAAATACAATAACGTGATGTTGGATTACATAATAGAGGTACGAAATGGACTGATTCTTTTTAAAAGATTGTGTCACAAGAATACTATTTTCTATATGATTAAGCCTTCTTCTTTTTTGAAAAATGATAAAAAATAAAACAAATTTTGTCCATTGTAAATGTATGAGCTGGGTTTTTTACCAGTTGTTTGATATGTTCAATTAAGTTTTTTGTTTGTTGTATGCATGTGTGTAATATGTTTGAGGTTGTCACTGCCATTGTTTTGTATTTTTTACTCATTTCACTTTCAATACTTCAGTTATGATGACATTGTTACCTTATTGTGAACCACAAAATATCATTTCTTAGTGTCAACATTTTAACATAAACATTCCATAGTTGTATTTTATGTTGTTGTTTTTTATTTTGTATGTTAAATGCATATCGAATTTGTATGTACATTTTATTTGTTTATTTATAGAAATGCATATCTTGAATTGAGAAACTGTATAGTATGTGCACTGTTTATGAGGGAATGTGTAGTTTTGGGGGACATTTCAGTAAGATGTCATTTCAGGGGAGAAGCATATATATATATATATATCATGTTTACCTCTGATCTCATATGTTCCAATAGCAAATATAAACAACCACACACTGTTTTCACAAAACTATGAAAAATAAACAGCTGTGCTTTTACAATTTGTTAAGTAATTTATTATCATAATCTATAAGTAATAGATTTACCACAACTATTATTGAATATACAAGTTTTCAGGTAATATTTTGTTGGACAATATAATAGGGCAACTGCACGGCAACTCTGCTTTAAGTTCATTCTGCAGCCATTTCAGGGAGGTTACATACTTAAAACCAAGAAGTATTTATTATTTTACGGGATTTTGCCCTTGTCATTGCCCTCTCGTCCCCCGCCAGCTCCAGCTATGAATGATGTCTGTAATGATGTTATCGATAGAAAAATGGTATCTCTGATATATGAGCGGGCAGCATAGCCCAATGGTACAGTGCCCGCCTGATGCGCGGTCGGTCTAGGATCGATCCCCGTCAGCTAACTACTGGGTTTTTTTCTCGACATAACCATATGTCCGACGCCAATATAACCGTAATTATAATGTGTTGAGTGCGTCGTTAAACAAATAAACAAAATCTCTGATATACGGTCACACGTTTAACATGTAGCTGTAGATGTATACATGTGTACGGTCACAAAATTTAGTCAGATTTAACATGTAACCTTAGTCACGTTTTACAGAATAATGCACTTACATTATATTATAACTGTCGCTACCTTGACTTAATTATACGATACTTGCGTAGGATAGGATATAGAAATTTCAAATTAACTCGTTAAAAAATAATTGTAAATTTATTACTTAGTTGTAATATATATGCTTTTGTATTTTGCTGCAATCTTCATGAGCATTAACTACCTTGAGTATTTTCTTTCGCTACATATATACCATGACCATTCTTATATGTTAATAATACAAAATGAGAAAACATGTTTTCGTGGAAACTGCATTTTGCTTCCCACTACGTACCAAAAAAACCCAACCCTTCTTACACATCTGTTGGTGTCACATGGCAGTAACGTGTGTGTTATTGATTTAAAGACACAGTCGCTGCTGCTGTTATACCATCCAATGATAAAGACACAATCGATTGCTCTTTGATGTAGAAGTTGAAATGAAACTGATTACTTTGTTCCGCATAACTTGACTGCATGCGCAAGCACTGAAAATATGTGCAAGTTGTAAAAACATTCAAAATTTATTGAAAAATTTGTAGTTTTGTTGTTTTTTGTTGCTGTTTGTTGTTTTTGTTTGGATGGGTGGGGATTTTTTTTTTTGAGGGGGGGTTGGGGGTTAAGAATAATTATTTGTTTTGGGGATGTGGTTAAGGATACTTATGTAGGAATATCATAGTACATTTTTGTCCGTTAAATACCATATATCTAACAACTCGCTTTTGTTCGTTCTGGTATTTAATAATATTACATATTAAAAATAAAAACAACAGTTGCACCTCCTGAGGGGTGGGGTGAGTAAAGAGCAGTACAATTGTAAGACATTTGTCAAATAGAAATCCTCAGAATTGAAGCATGCATTTTGCATGTTTGCATTGAATTTGATTGAGTCTAGCCATTTAACACGTACCGGTATTGATCAGTATCATGTCGAGCCAACGTACTGATGCTGTCTGAGCTTCTTCTGTTTTTTGTAGTGTGTATAAAATTATATAAGATTAGTCATGAACTTTTGCATCCTGGTTTGATTTATACTGATTTAGATTATACTAGATTAAAACACAATACGTATTAGTTATAGTTTCTATGGTCAATGTGTAAGAATACATAGAGACAACATGTGAAAGTGCTTTAGATTTTTATTATCAAAATAATAGCCTATATATGTGCTGTATAGGCATACATATTCATCACAACTTCATAAAGAGATCTACAAAACCCGAGACGAATTTACGTTGAAATAAAATATTCGTCTACAATGTCTATCATAGTTGTCTTTACAATAATACCCGTAAAACATTAACTTAAGTAACAAAACATATTTGCAATAAAATGGACAGCTTTTAATGAATTTGCACAGCTCATTAATTTGCATACTACTAGTATTGCAATTATATGGGTGCCATTTAGTGATATTGCACAGCCCAATACTTTGTATAATATTGCAGTTAAATGGATACCATCTCATAATATTGCACAGTCCAATAATGTGTATGTTTGCAATCACTAACATTTCTTGGCACATTCGCATAATATATAGAGTTATATAGTGGTGGTGTTAATGGTTTTAACATGCTCGTATACCACTAAGGTTTCGAGCATGTCCGTCCCTGGTTCGACCTCTGGAGGCCAGTGGCCTAGTCCGGGAAAGAAGTTATACAGACAGCATTTATTGATATTAAACAATCCAATGTTTGCATAATGTCTATAATATGCAATTATTGCATGTATAACGTCCCATCCATTTGCATGGTGTTTACTATTTCCATTTAGTGATTTAGTTGTCAAAACAGCTGCTCGGACTGTGGTACGTAATGTGTTTGATGTTCAATAATGGCTACGATCGACGCAATACTGGGACTACAGTTACTTCATGGCAGTGTTAAATTCGAAGGACTACTACCATCTCAAACATACTGGGTTGGTTTATATCGTCACAGTGTCTTGTATGTAATGTGCTAACAACAAAAACGTAACTATGGCTATGGTATTATGTCGAAAATAATCCTGTGACAGTGCTTGAATCTTGAAAAGAAATCAGTAGAGACGTAAATACAGATTACAGTCGAGTCAGGTTGTGACAAATAATTAAAACGAATGGTCATACTAATCGTTTGTTGGCATCGATGAGTATTTTGTTTGAATTTCACCATATACAGAACAGAACTTGTCATGAACTTTTGATATACCGATTACTTTTTTTTTTCTTTTTTTTTTTAATCTACTCTTTGATGTTGCCAGGGTTGTACTTAACCTAAAATAGTGAGGGCAGGTGGCATTAAAGAATATTCGGGGCACTATATTATTGGTCCTTCCCAGCTAGAAAACAAATCACGTTTATATAAAACCAAGAACATACCTGCATATCCACCCCAAGCAAGGTACAGCCATGTTTTCCGTTAGTAAGACATGTTCCTACGATATGGGCTATCAATGAGCCAGTCGACACGTAGCCAACTGGATTTAAAAAAAAAAATATGGTGGGTTTGTTTCAAGATTTTCATGCAAGACTCCCAGACCCATATTCTCGTACGGTACTAATACATTCTTTGATCCAGTCACTGTGGTTGTTTCCAAGTCTTACAAAAGAGTTACGGTTATGGCTTGTTAATGACAGGCATTATGCAATTCTAATACATGAAGGTATTATATGCTTCTGTATCGTATATTGCACTGTTGGTATGTGCCATAAAGTTTCTTTGTTGCTCTTTGTAACAGTGTGCAGTCCAGGAATATGCTACTACAGTATATACTAAGAAATTAATCTTTTGTTTGAGGAAATAAAACTTTAAAACTAAGTGCATGTTTAGTGTTTTATGTAAAGTGATACTCTGCTGTCCTGTATGTCAATATTTTTCGCTCCAGCCAGTGCACCATGACTGGTACATCAGCGATCATGGTATGTGCTATCCTGGCTATGGTATAGTGCACATAAAATATCCCTAATCGGAAAGAGTAGTCCATGAAGTAGCAACAGCGGGTTTTCTTCCTCGATATCTGTGTGGTCCATAACCATATATTCAACGCCATATAACCGTAAATAAAATGTGTTGAGTGCGTTTTTAAACCATTTTCCTTCCTTCCTAAAGAGGGTTGTAGTTGACGAAGAATCTGATTTCGGATTTAAAAAAACCGTCCTTTGATTTGGAGGCGATCTGATTTTGCGATAGTTATAATTTTAATATATATTTTTTTTTTATTTTTTTTTATGATTCCCCCTCCAAATCTCCCCCAAAATTCCCTTGGCATTCCATCTCATGTCACTGGTGCCCCCTAAATGGATTTTCTGGATCCGCCACGGCGGTCTAATCTTACTGTCTATTCTATTGTATTGATTTGAACAAAACTAATGAATTCCTATCTTTTTGTAATGAATAATCATGCCAAATCCGTTAGTTACAAAGTCACTTCGCCATTTTACATCATCAACTACTGCAATAAAGTCGTCTGTTATTAACAGTTATCGTCAGCAATTTTGTGTTGTTGGTTGCTGTTGTTTGTTTTGCCAGTTTGTTTCGTTTTTTGCGTTTTTGTGTGTGAGGGGTTTTTAATACGGTAGAACACGAACACGAAACAATGGAATACCGTCCCTCTATGGGAGTGTTAAAATGGAGAATAGGTTAGGCTACTGTATGTTGAATTAGTGACTAGATATCCAAGAATGCCCTCGCCACGTTTCCGACACATGTATTTTGATAAACATGATTATAATGTAAGATGAATGAAATAAAAATCCCTTAAAGAATTCCTAGTATTCCTACTCGTACACCGCGCCCGTACACTTGGATCAGGCTAGATTTAGAAGACACTCGAGCTATCCCTTACCGAGGATCCCAGGTTCAAAGCTCTTCACTAGACATTGGTCTCGTTTCTTAAAGATGCTTGCAATTAAGACAGTTGGTTAGCGTGAATAAGTGTATATATCTAACAATGGAATTATCTGTTTGCGATGAAGGATAACACACAATGATGGTTGCTGGTGAAATATGGACTACGGTGACAATGGATTGAGGCAAACACACTGCAAGATTAGTTTGAACCCAGTAAACAGCAACACAGCATTGCGTAACAACAGCCTATGAGAAAACATTGCGCTGCCTCATCCTCTTCGTCTCTTCGTCTATCTACATACCTGGAAGATAAAACAAATAGTGCGTTGTGGTAAGTAAAATAAAAATGCGCCCTTATTTCACAGGATACACGCGTACTTAGACTTAGATTTAGGCGAGTACCTTTTTTTACAGCTACCCCATACATGTTTCAAGCACAAGGCAACTTGACACAGTGGTATTAGATGAAATGAAACTGCATATTTTTTTTACACCCAGATGAAACTATTTTTATTACAACCAACACATTCAAATTTATCACCAATCACTGGACTTGTGGTGTTCACTTCTCTATCAAAACTTGGGTGCACCCTGAACTTTGACTCAGCCGGACGTTATTTGGTTTAGTACTACCTATAAGATGGGGTTGTTTCTGTTTTAGCAATTTGTTAAATATTCTTTAGTTAATAAAAGAACACTCGTGACTTTCAAAGTAAAATCAGACGCTGGAATTAACTGATGCATCATTTGTCATTATAATTAACAGGATGTATTCTAGGGAAACAAATAAAATGCATAGCTTGTATTTTCAAGTACAATGCAGTAGTAGAAACTGCTGAACCTTTTTGTCTTAGTTTTAATATTAACTACGTACACGACTGTTTGTTGCGGTGCTTGAGGGTAGTAGACTTGGCCTTGCTGATAGGACGGCTGCTGCATCTGAGGTCCGGGTCCATATTGGGGAGGTTGTTGTGGAGGGTAACTCATTGTATTCCTTGAAGGGAAAAACAAATAATATCCAAGACGCACAATACTCGTGTATTCCACAAGTGTTGAAAGATGTTGGGGTGCGGTGTGTATATTATCAACCAGAGCCCCACGATTGGTACATCAAAGGCCGGGAAAATACGTATCTGTAGGAGCAGCTGGGTCGAAGGATTCTCTCTCTGTTTGTCTGTTTGTCTGTCTGTCTCTATGTATGTCTGTCTGTCTGTATCTCTCTCTCTCTCTCTCTCTCTCTCTCTCTCTCTCTCTCTCTCTCTCTCTCTCTCTCTCTCTGTGTGTGTGTGTGTCTGTCTCTCTGTATGTATGTTTGTCTCTCTCTGTATGTATGTTTGTCTCTCTCTTTCTGTTTCTGTCCCTGTCTCTCTTTCTTTGTCTGTCTCTGTTTCTGTCCGTCTCTGTCTTTCTGTCTCTCGCTGTCTGTCTCTCGCTGTCTCTCTATCTCTATCTCTCTCTCTCTCTCTCTCTCTCTCTCTCTCTCTCTCTCTCTCTCTCTCTCTC
>JAECMU010099420.1:4360-15295 GCA_016106625.1 Dracogyra subfuscus | reverse complement strand
TGTGTAATAAATTAATTGTTTATTGCTCCAGAAATGTTATGATAGTGTCAGGATTGGTGCCCTGAATTCACTACCTTACAAAGTCCATAGCAAACATCTATTTAATTAATTAATTCCTATTTCATGCAGTGTATTGTCATGGTGAGTGGATTGACAAATGCCAAGCATAGTTTGCCCAGAGGTGATCAGATGCATTTTAGTCAAACTTTCTCAAAATGTATGTACAATCCCACAGACATGATAGCATATACCATGGCCTTTGATGTACCAGTCATGGTGCACTGGCTGGAATGGAAGATAGCCCACCGATGGGGATCTCAATTCAAGACCAATCACACATCAAGCAAGCACTTTTATCTCTGAGCTATGCCTCTTAGATGAAAACAAGACAAACACAAGATATTGCATACAAGTATATACCAGTGAAAACCAATATAAAATTTGTTTAATGACTCGATCAGACCGCACATTTTGTAATTAGTAACTGTTAGTATAACACTTGTTAGTTTACACGGCAATTCTTACATGTAGTCTAATTTTCATTTGTTGGTCTATGACCTACATGTACATATAATTTCCACAAAGCGCACAGCCTTGAAACATTGGATGTAACTGGATATAGCTGCAAGGATGTAACTGAATCTGCTGCAAGGAATGGATCCTATAACACATCACATTTCAGACAGTACATGTAAATCTATCTCTGAGCTTCATCTCAGTCCAGTAATATCAACAGAACAGTGGGGCGGGACATGGCCATGTAAACCGCTCACTCGATGCGCAGTCGGTCAGGGATCGATCCCCATCTGTGGGCCCATTGGGCTATTTTTCATTTCATCCAGTGCACCAAGGTCATGGTATATACTACCCTGTATGTGGGATGGTGCATATAAAAGATCCCTTGTTGCTAACTATGAAGTGGCGACATCGGGTTTCCTCTCTCAATATGTGTGTGATGCTTAATCATATGTCTGACGACATATAATTGTAAATACCGTGTTTTGAGTGCATCGTTAAATAAAACATTTGTTTCTTTCAACATAACAGTAATAGACAGGCAGTAATAGGTGCATTAGTGACTTTTGTTTGCTTTCCTGAGTATTAATGTTTCACACCCTAGACTGTTGAAACAACTTTTCTTTTCTTTTCAGATTAAACAGATTTGTTGTAGGATATTTATTGATATGAATATTAAATTCTTCTTTTGTTTTATTCAGAATCCTGAACTGGAGGCAAGAATACAAAAACTTAAAGCACAGCAAGCCAACAGAGAATACAGGGAGATGACAAAAAATGTTGACAGAATGGTACTTTTAATGGGGCATAACCAGTGTTTATACTAACCAAATTGTCTATTTTGGTTTTTTAAAAACACTGTACAAAAATGACCAAAACAGACAAAAGTTTAAAGGAAACATGTCACAAGACCATATCAAAGCTCATTTTAGAAACAAAATTATATACAAATAATTTTAAAACAATAAAATACATGTAATTGTCTTAAAACATAGAAATCAGAAATGCGTATTTAGTGGTGAGCTTTCGGGGACGTCAGTCATGCTGTACTCTTCCACTGTTTTTAACTGGTTATATATATGGAGTAAGGATAAGGGGCTTATGATCTTTTCAGGACTCAAAAATGCCATACTGTGTGGCCTTTGGGTGTAAAAAAAAGGTTTAATGGATCGGGATTATCTTTTTTTGGTTTTCCAAAGAATTGTATCCAAAAAATGCGTGGGTATTTGATTGCAAAAGAAAAGATTGGACACCCAAACAGTTGACCTATTTACAACCCGGAGCCCAAAAGTAACTTGGAGACAAAAACAGAACTTTGATGTTAATGCCAATGTGTATACTGTTCATATTTAGCACAAAAAATACACCTCTGTATGAGGTAAAAAAAAAAATTTGGAATAAAAAAAAAAAAATTAAGTAATTAAATATGGCATATACAAACATTGGAATTTGCACGAGGAAACCTCAGTATGATGTATTTAAATATGTTTTTAAAAATGTGTAGAAAACAAAAATAATTTTTAATAACTTTTTTCATCTTTGGGCGGGGTACGTCACAAAAACTTTCCTCACCGAACGAAGCCCAAAAGTAATACGAATACCAAAACGGAACCTGTATGTTAATGCACATAAGCATTATAATGTTAAATATGTAAAAAATTATATATTTTTTGTTTTGTACCCTCCTTTTTGGTTACATATTTAAATACATTGTACTGAGAGGTTTCCTCGTGCCAAGTCCCATGTTTGCATATGCTGTATTTAATGAGTTAATTGACGTTTTCTTCTTTGGACTGAATACAGATTTCATTGTGTACAGATCAAGCATAAAAATGTGATTAAAAAATATATATGTATATTTTCCTACTTTTTTTTTTTTTTTTTACATATTGAAATACATCATACTTAGGTGTATCTTTGTGCTAAATACGAAGGTATACACATCAGCATTAACATCCAGGTTCACTTTTTGTGTCTGGGTTACTTTTGGGCCCCGGGCTGTAAATAGGTCGACCAGTCTGATTTAATTGGTACCATCAGTTTCTCCACCATCCAGCTCACTGTTTGTTTCTTCTCCAGTATCACTGTTGGAAGTAAAAATGTGTCTTTTTTTTCATTTACCAACGGCTCAAATTGATAGTCTATTGAAAAACATTTTGCGAACGAACACTAATTTGTTTTTGGTAAGCTCTGCAAGTCTTAGATTCTTTGTGAGTGGTATCAACTAATGCTTAAGTGTATGGCTTCAGATCAAGTGATGCATGACTGATGTCATGGACCACATGATCGACCTGCTCATTAAAGATAGGCAATTTGTGCTAAGAGCTCGTATCTGTTTTGTTGACGGAGCAATTTTAAGTAATTAATTTTAATTTAAAATTATTTTTTTAGGTGATATTATTTTACATGGTTGGTGCCAAATATAGGCAATGTGATATGTTTCCTTTACAACACATTTATTATAATTCTTTCCTAAGGTTTTGACGAAATCGGGGTATTGCATTTCTCTTCCTAGTTATGTTATATCCATTTTACCTGGTAGACTTAAAAAAAAGACATAATTAGGAATAGAAATACAATTCCCTGATAAATGTAACAGAGAAAGGCTACTAGGAAAATTGGATATAACATAACTAGGCAGAGAAATTGTTTTCAATCCCATGATGAAGGTGGTGAAAAAAATACAGGAAAATGGATAAACATAACTAGGAAGAGATTGTTTTCAATCCCATGATGAAGGTGGTGAGAAAATATGGGAAAATGGATAAACATAACTAGGAAGAGAAATTGTTTTCAATCCCATGATGAAGGTGGTGAAAAAATAAGGAAAAATGGATATAACATAACTAGGCAGAGAAATACAATCTTTTAATGCAGGTGGTGGGTTGCCACAGAAGCATAACAAAAATTGTAACAAATGTATTTTTAGATACAGTATAGTGTGTAATACTGACTATATTAACACATTTATCAATTCAGTATACTTCTTAAAATATGACTGGTATGTACTATCCTGTCTGGATTGTGCATATAAAAAATCACTTGCTACTGATGATAAACAGTAGGTTTCCTCTCTAAATTACCAAATGATTAACATCCAATAACTGATGATTTATAAAGCAATGTGCTCTACTGATGTTCTTAACAAAATAAACTTTTAACTTTAACATATTAAAAGCAAAGACTCTAGTTCCTGAAATACTGTACATGTATTTAACTTTTGAGCTAAGTACTCCAAAAACCAGAATGACCACAAACAGGAATTGTAAAATGTGGAAAGGCCAAACATGCACAATGTATTTTAAACTGTTTAATAACAAGGATTGTGTCCCTTTATCAGTTTATTACAATGCTGTTACATCTTGAGGTTGATAAATATTTGGTTCAGTTATCAATTTGCCTAGATTGCCAGATGTTTGTGTCTTATAAAAAAATAAATTCTTAGATGTACAATCACGGTAAGTTGCAATTCTCACAATGTGTTTTCTAAAATGTTAAAAAAGGCAATGATAATCAGTTCTATTAGGGATCTGATTTCTTCAAATATCTGATTACAGCATTTTTCTTTTAGTTTAAATTTAAAAAGCAAACTTGATTTGATCTGAAATGCTGAAACTTTAGTTAGAATGGCATATTATATTATAATTTTCAGATTTTAAAAATTTATTTCAGCTTACATTTTTAAATTGGTATCAAATGCTTGATTGATGCATGTTATTTGATATTAGAAAGTTATGAGTTATGTTTACATGTATTAAACTTAATTTATATGAGAAAAAAACCCATAACAAATTATTAAATGTTGATCTTTCATTTGTTTTTGTTTGCAGGCTCAAGACACACCACTGAATTTTCAGAAAGACAGTATGTCAAGTTTATCAGTCTTTATATTAATAAGTAGTATTTATCCTATAACTTACCCATGACATCCAAGTCATAAACCCATGTGATAATTTACTTTATTAACCCAGTTAATAATAGTATGCAAATTTGCAAGGTCTCTAGGTAATGTGTTGTTGTGGATGGGTCATTTACTTACAAGCCAACAAGATCTGTATACTTGAGTGTAACGTTTTCAAAGATCTGTACTAATCATGATGATGTCATATTATTGTCCATACTGTGATTTACTAAAGAACTGAATTAAAATGTTGTTTTAGAAGTGTTATAGGATAAATAGAATTCGGTACTCATGTTTTTTAATATGTAAAATATCAATCTCATCTAGTTAATCGGTATTTGTCTCGGCAGAGCTTCAACAAATACCAATTAACATAGACTCTGTTGATATTTTCCATATTAAAACATACTCATGATGAATCCTCTATTTATATGCAGTTAATAAAATTCGACTGACTTTGTTTTATTCATCGTACTACATGAAAAATAATTATTTACATGATTCTTATTCATCTGTCATCTGACATACATGCAAATTGCACTTCAGGATGCATTGCATATACGGTTTCCATTTTGTTCTGACTGGAACACTGTTTATTGTATATCATTTTAAAATGTCAGAAGATTGTCAAGACCAAAAGCTCTCTCAATATATACAGCACTGGGCCTAGGAAGTTTTAATCATTGCAGGACTAAAAGGATATGCTTTTATAAAATGGGCTTCTATAATAAGTGTTTTGTGTCTCTTTTACTTTAACAGTCCCAGATCCATTTATTTCAAATTGTGTTTGAAAATTAAAGAAAAAAACCCCACTTTTATGTAAGCAGTTATTTTGGGCAAAACTCTAGTGATTTTAGAATAAGCAGATATACATTGAAATAAAAATATACATATTCTAAACTAAAAATAAATCTGTTTAAAAAGTAAGACAAGGATGTCTATGCAAGTCGAAATGTGTGCATTCCAAGTTGGAGGAAGGTTGCAAAACATGGGGGGGTGTCATACACACACACACACACACACAAATATATATACTGAAGCACAATGAAAACACAAAACAGATATTTTTCCATATTTTGTTGTGATTAATGAAAAATATATTTATTGGACTTAAAATAACAGTTTATGTCTGGGTTTTAATCCTGGTTTTGTTCTCCTTACATATACAATAGTAGAAATGCACAACTTGACGTGAAATGCCAGTGTGTGGACACATAAAAGTCAAATAACAGTGTCATATTCCTTGTCACATTAGGAATGCTACGACTCCGAGAAGAACAAAGGGAGCGAGCATTGGGCATGGTTCAAAGGGGGGGGGGGGACTTCACAAAGCCAAGTTGCCAGGACCTTCAGAGTCCATCCATCAACTATTGGACAACTTGTTGAACGTCATCAACAGACCAGGAATGTCCGTTATCGACCTTAGCCTGGTCAATGTCCTGTTACGACACCTACACCACGATTGACAGATTCAAAGACACCACCTCCGTGACCGGAGGCCTATCCATCCGATGACAGAATGGCTGGACTCAGATGCAACGGTAACATAATGACACCGCAACATCGTGCTGCGAGACTACAGTTTGCTCTCCAGAATGGTAATCATCCAACAGTCTTACTGGAGCATTGTTTTCTCAGATGAGTCCCGTTACTCCGTCTCCTTTGCCGATGGAAGAGAATGTGTGTACAGGAGACTCCATGAACGGTATGCTGACGGATGTGTGAGGGAACATGATCGGTATGGCGATGGTTGTCTGATGGTATTGGGGGGGGGGGGGCAATCAGCTGTGATTTCAGGAGTGATCTCATCACTGCATGATGCCCTTACAGCCCAGCGTTATGTTGACGTTATTCTAAGACCAGTTCTCCAGCTACCTTTGCACCATCACTGAAGACCGGGAGGTCCCCTTCTGTTTCAACAAGACAATGCAAGAATTACCCAGGCATTCCTGCAACAAGCCAGTATCACCATTATGAACTGGATTTGAAGTCAATTAAAGACGTGGGATGAGTTAGGACGTTGTGTACGTCACCACTGCGTAACATCGCTGAACTTGCACAGGTGTTGCAGGAGGAGTGGAGGAACATTCCTGTGGCTTATTTGAGATGTTTGTGCCAATCCTTTTTCCGATGTCTTTACACATGCTCACAGGCCAATGGTGGTCACACCAGATATGGACCTTGATATGGGCGGGGTTGAACTTTTTGATTACAAATGCAACTCGATTACTAATGATAACTGGTCATGTTTCCAAGTGAATGAATCTCACAAAATGAATACCAGTCATTAATGCCATATTACATTATCCATCAATACATTAATAGTTTGTTGTATTTGCAGTGAAAAGTAGTTTTTGCATTTTCATTGTGTTTTATTTTATATATATATAAACCCATCGCTGCTCCAACAAATAGGGGGAGGCAAATGCCCTACCCCCCCCCCCCTCCCCGTGTTTTTTGTTTTAATCAGTGCCACTTTTCAGTTGTCCATGTACATGTAAATACTTGCAATGGAATGAAATGGGTTGCCTGTAATATTTCTGGTGTAACCTAGATCTAGTTTTTTTTAAACTTTCATTTATTAGAACCTGGCAAAAAATGGTTTCATTGACTACAAATCTAGGATGATCTGTTTAATTTGTTTTTCAGTAAAAGAAGTGAATCGACAGCTGGTTTCTGTATTCAACTTTTTAGTGACTGTTGGGGGCGCATTTGTATTTGGGTTCAAGGCCACAGAATATGCCACTGGAACAAACGCATTTGCTTTGGTAAGATATGTTCTTGTAGAGGAGTATCACCATAGGAAAGCAGTTGAGCTATTGTAACTTATGTATTAATTTCTATAACTGGCACATAGTAGATTAGATTTGATCTGAACTGCTGAAAAATTATCTTTTTTATATAAAGGACTAACTAGTATATCAATGTATGTGGTATGTGCTGTCCTGTGTAGGAAAGGGCATATGAAAGATCCCTTGCTGATAATGAAAACAGCAAGCAGGTTTTTTTTAAAAGATTATATGCTGGTGTATTGTCCTTACATCTCCCCATTGAATTATTAAAACTGACTTTGGTTGGGAGTCAGTACTAGGATGCAAACACAGAACCTTACAGTCTTAAAGGGACATACCCTTGTTTTTAAACATTAAGACATAGTTTTGACTATTAGAGGCATTTTTTTATAACTGAAATCATACTTTACTTAAATTTTATTGTTTAATGTATCCATTTCCATACATTCGAAGTATTTTTGGTCATCCTGATGTTTTTTTAATATCACAAAATGCATTTTTCATATTTTTTAAAAGGCACGTGCCTCTGAGAAGTAACAGTTATGTAGTCGAGTTTTATTCTATTTTAGAGGGTATTTCACCATTTCAAAATCAAAGACTCATGTTTCACTCAATTGTAACTTTATCAAAATGTGTTACATGTTTGTAAATTAAACTAAACTTAATGTTAATTTTCATGAACTGAAACTAGGGTATGTCCCTTTAATAAGACTGATGGCTTAAAGGGACATTCCTGAGTTTGCTGCAATATTTTAAGATGTTATCGACTAATAAAATATTTCTACAATTAAACTTGCATATAAATATATTTTCTTGTTTAGAATATTAGTGGCTCAATATAAAACGTGTTTCTGATCGTTCTAATATTTGTACTAGGCTAATTTTCATTTTATTTCCTTAAAACATATTTTTTCGTACATACAAAATTATTTGAAGACGAAATCCAGTTTGGGCTTCTTACACATATTAAGGCGACCAGAAAGACATTGTATATACAGTCATTTATATTCTAAACAAAATATATTTAATATGAAAGTTTAATCATACAAATATTTTATTAGTCAGAAATATCTGACTATGCAACAAACTCGGGAATGTCCCTTTAACCACTATGACAAGGTCATTACAGATATAAGATGACATCGAAAATAATGCGATATTTTGACATCTAGGTATGTTAAATCGAAGAAATGATCTCGGTATATAATTATAATTATTTTTCTTTCAGCAAATGATGGTGGGACTTATATTTGGAACAGTTGTGTTTTTTGCTGATTTATGGTTTTTAGTTCGATATGGTGCATAATGAATAGTACTTTCTACATCATTTTCTGATTCTATGAGCATGTACAATTCTATGAAGCATGTACATGGTGGTGTTTTTTTTTTACATATGAATAATCTGGAACACTGGTATGAAAGTTAATGTTACAACATATTTGTTGTAGATATTTTATACATTTTTGTGATGGAGTCAGGGAGTTACCTACATATGGTATTTTAAAATAGAATATCGGTACTAATAATGGGACTTATGTGGCATACTGTGTATATATGCTGAGAGATTATACAATGTGTATTATTTGTTTCACTTGGTGACGGACACACTTGTGTGTAAGTAGAAAATAGTGCAATGATCATGGTGACAAAATGTTTTTAAATTTAATTTTCTTTTATACAGCTTACACAGAATACTTTTTTTTAATTCATAAAAAAACATGCAAATGTTTGGCTTCACAATGATATTAATTGTTCAAATTGAATTCAATCATATAAAATTTGTTTCATTGTTATGTTGCATAAGATTTTTCATTGTTGTGTGAATTTATTGATGTAAAACGGCCACAAATTAAATAAAGTCATGTAGTGTTGCGAAGCAAATATTAAATTTGTTAGTCATACATAATAATTTCACAAAAACTTTACAAAATTCTTATAATTACAAACATTACTTATTTTATTCTAACATTCTTTCTATGACATGTTTTATGCAATGTCTTCATTTTATTGTAAAATAACATTCAGGTTTTTAGTTACATCAGCCTGTCAGAATTAAGTAATCCTATTAAGATACAAATCATATATGTACATTTATGTAGCACTTTTCCAAGAATAAGGTTTATACAAACACATTTCATATGTTAGAAAATTCATTTACTGGTATTCATTTAATTTGTTTATATTATGTAACCTTACAAGCCATGCATACTATACTCCATCCCGAATGAAAGGTAAACTGGACATGAGCTCCAACAGGCTGCTGTTAGATCTGCATGTGGAGCTAATTTTACATAAAACTGCAATACATGTATACATAGTAAGAAAACTATAAGTATATAACTGTCAGTCGTCTTATTTAAAAAAATAGTTAAAAAAAAAAGAAGACTTACATTTATTAGTTAATTCATTCATTCATTCATTCATTCATTCACCCACTCATTCATTCAATTATACATGGTGTGATTTATCATTCATTCCGTTATTTACAGAACATGATCTTTCTTTTTGACAGTGCTATTTGATGAACATACCAAATTCTTTCTCATTACAGCCAGTGTGTTTCTTCTCTAGTATTAGAGCAGATGTGACAATTACCTACTGTTTGGTGATTAAAGCGGCATTCCCCTGAATATTTTTTTATTATTTAAGCATATAGAACAGAAAATCCCATTACGTTTGGTGCATATATGATGCCACACTCATACTTGGTTTCACTACCTGGCTTATCCAGGTCAAAAACAAAACCATTATTTTGAAAGTGCAACACTTTTGACGGACTCCTACCGATCTCGATTTTCATTGGCTACCACAAGTGTGAAATTCCCCAACGAGATCACTTGAGATTTCAAAATTTTTGAACAAATTTAACTGTCTTAATTTAAGTGTCGTCTCATATCACCAAAATATATTTATATCCAGGGGTTGGTGGGAGGGGTATTTGGCTTGAAATGTTGACAGTGGCCGGATGTTGGCATACACGTTACATGTAAGGGGGTGTTATTAATTACGTAACGCTCTTGAGATAGAGGAAGAGGGTACTGTGTTCGATTTACGCAACATTTTTCAAGACTATATGTTATTTTTATTCATTACTTAGACCTAAAAAGGCGGGGTTTTTTTTTTTTGGAAGTGCGCGGTCAGTCTAGGATCGATCCGCATCGGCGTGTATATAAAAGACCATGGTATGTGATATCCTTTTCATCCTGTCACAGACGAGGGGAACCGGCCAAGGCCGGTCCCCGCGACTGTGACAGGCGTACGCTACAACAGCTTGTTCTGAACGTGTACGTAAAACCCTTTGGACTTGGACTTGGACTTGGATATCCTTTTTGTGGAATGGTACATATACACGATTCCTTGCTAAAAAGTTTTTAAAAATCCAATGTAGTGGGTTTCCAAGGCGCGTGTGTAATGATTTCAGCGGGGTTGGGGTTACAGACTGTTGAGCGAAGTTTATATGGAGCCAGGCTTCCCCCAGAAAGTACATTTACATTTTTTAAAGCTTGGGCAAGTAAAGGTTTTGACGTCCAATGCCGTTCCCCTGCATTCCTGTCTAAAATTATGTGTGCGGGCAGCATGGCCCAGTGGTACATTGCCCGTCTGATGCGCGGTCGGTCTAGGATCGATCCCCGTCAGCTAACCACTGGGGTTTTTTCTCGACATAATCATATGTCCGACGCCGATATAACCGTAGTTAAAAATGTGTTGAGTGCGTCGTTAAACAAA
>JAECMU010099406.1:0-12691 GCA_016106625.1 Dracogyra subfuscus | reverse complement strand
CACCCCCGCCCCATCTCATACGCTTATATCTAGAAATATAACATAACGCGCGAATGAATCATCGGGAATACTGCACCCAAAGATATTATGACAATTAAATGTACTCAGTCTTCTTACAATAGTGAATAACATGTTAGTCTAAAACCTAGTTTGTTACTCTTTTTTTATACCTGGTCATGATAAATGTATTTCTAAGTATATATCAGCAATCAGTTAAAACAAAACAGTCTTGCACACTTAGCAACTTTTAAACATGTTTTTATCCATGGCACGAACGAATGCTTAGGTTCGTAATCAGTTGAAAGAGTCACCTGCTGATAATTCAACAGAATGTATTTCTACAAAGTACTTACTAAAACGGAGTACAATCAAAGGTCTGGCGCTCGACAGATCAATACCAATGAACGCCAGGACAACCAAGAACATACTACTAGATACACAAATTTAAATAATCTAAGAAACAATTGTCTTGTTGTAGAGGTACAAAATAGTAAATGTGTATTTTGTGCTGGGGGGAGGGGGGTCGTTAAATATTCAGTTATTCAATCTACCAAGATCTCCTTGACCAGCTTGCTAACCATTTTGTTCTTATGGGATATTTTAAAAGGTCAACACAGTATGCAAGTCTTAAATATCAACTAGATGTTGTAGAGGAATATCCCCTTTCAGACCTCGACATTCCAGGGGAGCTACCACTCTCGCTCCCCATCACTCCCCTCAAAGTTAAAGACTAGTAATTTGAATCTTTTTTAGAATGTGAATTTATATGGTATCAATATGGTAATATCTTAAATGACTCCCTGTAATAAAAGGGAGCAGTTAATCACACCAATGTTTTGCTCACTTCGAGATCTGACGATAAATGTTCGTTACCTTGAATTTATAAAATAGAACGATCATATATATCACTGTACATATGGTATGGTGTATTTAGGCTCCCAGCGACGTGAAAATCTATGGTCCGTCCATAGATTATAGTCTTTACATAAATATCTCCACGGTTCTGGCCTTTAGGTTTTTGAAATAATATAATCAGGTGATGGTGTATTCATTAGAACTAGCAAATGAGTATTTCATTAAAAGCTATACTATTATAACATGCAAAAAAAAAGAAAGAAAAAAAAAGAAGAATGTATTGACATCAGTTGGTGCTAAATAAAGGACATTGGATGCACACTAATTATTTTGCAAGTTGTGTAATGATCCAGTAAAACACTGTTCTACATACCGCTTCGTGGACAAGGGCACAAGTGATTGTTATGGAAACTATGATGCAAACGTTCAAGGAGAGCCACATCAAATTAGACACAGTCATGAAGAGATCATTAACGACGTTGACTAAAACGTAGACGATGAAACACGCCAGTGGAATGTTTGTAATGTACTCGGCCACCACCAGGAGTCGAAACGAGCGGTCCAGGAGAGACACTCCTCTACACAGCTGCAGGTGGATTCGACGTAACTTGTCAAGGGCCAATGGTACACCATTTCCTGCGTCTCGGACATGCTTTTCTATAACAGCAGACATCTTGTCAAAGCTGGACATCACGTCGTAGCAAATTACGACAAGGAAAATAACTGGGAATGTATAGATACCGGTTGCTAGACACATTACAATCAGAACTAAGACATTCGAAATAGTAGAGATGGGAAAAGGTCGTATGATCATTTCTGCCATGTCTGCATAAAAGTCCACATATACGACAGTTGACATGTTCATCATTATAAATACCCATCCAGCCAATGTGCCAATAAGAGCTGCCCGAGACAATCCAGATCTTCTGGCTTCCACTTTGGCACATTCAGTGTTTAGATATAGTTCGTTCCAGTGTTTGTAGAAACTTCTGAGATGGGTCTTCTTTTCACAGATTATGAACATGATGAGGTCACCGAGAGCAACTAGACCGAACCACACTAAAACGGCAATCCGCAGTGAAATTAAACGATCACTCGGGAGGATAGCCATTCCGTACCTGATCAGATTTGCCCACATTATTACCAAAACAGCGGCACAATAAAAACGCAGGATTGAAAAGCACCGCCTCTTTTGATTTGCATTCGATTGCCACCCAATCTGGATTGACGGACTGATACTGGTGATGTCTTGTACCTCGTGGTAGACGCCAAACAGTTTCATTGACCACAACAACGGCTTTATGGCGTCTTGAACACGAATACGTTTATATGGCTTGGTTTTAGGTTCACTTTCCATTTTCTTTTTATCATCCATTGCAGATTCCTAAAATTTTAAATTCCCTTGTTCTTAACACTTGAAAAGTTCTTCACTTCTAAATTCAAAATCACTTGTACATTTCTTGTCCAGTATGTATTATTCTTTCCTAAACTAGGACCAATAGATATATGGCTGCTAACTTTAATCAGTTAGCACGTATCGGAAAAACGACAAATTAAATAATGTATCCCAATTATCTGTTCTAATTATATCATTTTCACCGATGGTTAAATAGGGTTTATTGATGGCATCCAATAGAATTGTTTCGGCTGGTTCATGAGTTTTATCAATGTGTTTGTAGCTTGGTCCTTTTGGGACGCTGTTTATCCTATACTAGTTAAGTTTATGATAGGACTGTAGCTGACGGATTCATTAATTATAGACTTTGATCATTAAACAACACTAATTTAGCATGCCAAACAACCACAGGCTTAGTTTATCTTAGTACAAATATTTCTTTTGTAGCTAATTGTGATTAATTAATTACTCCCTGATGACCAACTCTTTAGCTATAACCTTGGATGTAGTTATACGCGTGTATGTCAAAAACAGGCTTGTAAATTCAACTCCCATTTTATTTTCAAATGAACTGGATGGTAAATTTAGACCACCTTTATAATCCTCCTAAATGCCTTTCAATCCCATTCGTAATAGAATAACATACTGAAAGACCTTTAATGTAAATAAGTCTAAATTTATATTTGAAGGACAGAACGATTAAAATGTTCATGTTCAAGAGTCCAAAGGATGTTATGTACAGAATGATCCCATGTCAGGAGCTTCGCTTAAGGATAGATATAACCATACACCGGGACTGCAAATCCTTCCTTATTCGTCTTTGTGAAGACTGCCACTTCCATGACTTGTTAAGGCCAAAGCAGACCTTTGCGACAAGGTGCAATTTTTGTTGCATGCAGCTGAAATTACTCCGATCAATTATGTTTGATTTTATTGCATGTAATTGCATCTAATTAAATGCTGTCGCAAACGTGTGCGCTTTCAATGAAATAATTTAAATGCCAATGAACGGATACTAGTATATAGTGATCACATAACACAATATGTCAGCCTCCAGCAACATGCGGTCTATAGAAACAGAGAATGAATTAGTGGTGATGTGTCAGACAATGTCAGGTTGGGTTGTTGTTTTCTTCGACACAGCATCCCCTGAATATAGCAACAGGGCTAAAAGGGAGATATGTCTTGTAGATATGGAATCTGCGCTTGGAATGCCAGGAAAGTTTATATATGTTTTGTACACATAGTGTGTGGTTATATCCTACAGGACCGAAAAACGTACGAAGACGGAATTCAGTGCTACTTACGTAAGTTCAGTCTTCTACGTCATAAGAAATCTGTGGTAGAACATGTCTCGATAATCATGGTCAAAACACATACGGGGGGAAAAACGCCGTTTAGACTGTCACATGATCACTGCTAGACTAAAATTAGGCCTACTGCTTGTCGCATGTATGATCAGTGCAATTAAGCAATTTCAGTTGCATGCAACAAAGTTTGCAAAGGTCTGCGGTGGCCTTTAGACACAGCGGTTAGGCCATCGGTCAACAGGCTGGTAGGTTCTGGGTTCGGATCACAGTCGATGCATGGTATTTTTAATCCAGATACCGACTCCAAACCCTGAATGAGTGCTCCGCAAAGGCTCAATGGGTAGGTGTAAACCACTTACACCAACCAGTGAACCATAACTTTAAAAAAGGCCAGGTTTGTGCTATCCTGCCTGTGGGAAGCGCAAACAAAAGATCCCTTGCTGCTAAACGGAAAGAGTAGACTATGAAATGGCGACAGCGGGTTTCCTCTCAAAATGTGGTCCTTAATCATATAACCGTAAATAAAATGTGTTGAGTGCGTCTTTAAATAAAACATTTCTTTCTTTCCTTTAGACACATCTCAACGACGAAGCCTTACAAGAGAGAAACGATGGACAATTTTACAAGTATGAATCACTGTCAAAACAAAGATGGTAGCTTGCGATATTCCATTCACGCTTCTATGCAGCAAATGTTTCCTTTATTAAAGAATGAACGTTTGGAACACTGCATTTTGTAGTGGGCAATTGAAACTATTTAAGTAGTCATCAAAAAGAGCATCAAAGTATTTTAATACGCGTGGCTGCTTATAGAAACTCTTTTCAGTCCGATGATTCCGATTAATTAAACTTTTTAAACAAAAACAAATTAAACATCAACTATATTCTCGTGTTTAGTATTCTCTATCTATATACAAGGTGTTTCTGGTCGTAACATGCTTAAATAGACCAAACTGGAGTTTATCTTCCGATACACAGTATATTCAATAAACTGTACATACATAAAATTAGAACAGTTTAACAAATATATTTGCCAATCCAAAATAACGAATTTAGAAACCACAACACTTAGCATGTATCACGAAGTGTATTGTAATATTGAACATCGCGACACGGCACTTTCTTATCCCACCATACCATTTAAAAAAATAATAATAATAGTATCTATTATTTCAAGCCTTGTAAAGTTTTATTTGGACGTCAGTATATAAACAACATACTAGTAACCAACCGGAAATAGCCGCGCTTTCTATTGGCGACGCTCACCGTATGGGTTTGACATACATTTATTTACTAGTCGATTAGATCAGGAATAATCGTGATACCTACCGCCTCGTGGACCCTTGCGCAACTGAGCGTCACGGACACTATGACGATAATGTTTGCGGTCATCCAGAACAGGTCAACGATGACCACGATGGTGTCCTCGTTGGTGGAGACCAGTTGGTAAACGATGAAACACGCCAGTGGGATGTTTATAATGTACTCGGTCGCCAACAGGAGTCGAACAGAGCGATCAAGGATAGACACCGCTCTACAAAGATGGAGATGAATTCGACGTAGTTGATCAAGAGTCGATGGTATGCCATTCTCGGAGCTTTTGATATTCTTCTCTAAAACACTAGACAGCTTATCAAAGCTGGACTTCACTAAATAGCAGAGTACTATGATGAATATAACTAGTAATGTATAGACACCGCATTGATGAAACATTAAGAACAGTATGAAGATATGAACAATAGTAGAAATGGGAAAAGGTCGTATGACAATTTGAACAAATTCGATGTCTGCCGCAAAATCAAGAAATAAAACAGAAACCATGATTATGCAGAGGAATATCCAGCCGGCTACTGTGCCAATAAGAACTGTCCGATGCAGTCGAGTTCCTACGCACTCCGACGTAACAGACCCAGCATCTTGGTACAACTCGTCCCAGTGTTTGTAGAAGGCCCGAAGGTGGGTCATCATCTCGCAGACCACAAACATGACGAGACTGCCAACAGCCGCGAATCCAGTCCACACCAACAAAGCAATTCTGAACGCTAGCCTAGCGCCGTTTGGTTGAAACGTTATCATAAACCGGATAAAGTTTGCCCACACTAGAATCAAGACGGCTAAACTGTAACATCGGGAAAGAACCGTGTTGAGTGTCTTTCGCTTCCGATTTGATTGCCATGTCGTCTCAATTGACGGACTGACGCTTCTAACATCATGCACGTCGTGGTACACACCAAACAGTTTCATCGACAGCAATAACGGCTTCAAGATGTCCTCGATGCGTTTTGGGATACACACTGGGGCTCCACGTTCCACGTCCATTTCTATACTAGCATCCATGTCTTTCCTTGATTACCACAACTGGTTTTTGAATGTTCCGTGCACAAACATTAGCATTCCCTAACACACACAGCTTTGGCATTACGTGCACACAATAATTAGGATGTTAAACAATGAACTAACGCTCATTTAGTTCATGGACTATGAGAAATGATCAAAACACGACATGCATATAAACGTGCTAAAAAGAACACAAAAGCTTGGTCTCTAACGGTAATTTCTTTTTTCCATCCGAAACCAGTCAAATCTTTACTGTGAATATGACAGTCACTTGGCCGGATATATCTCTTCAGATACAACTGTATGTCAAATCCCTGGACAATTTAATTATTTACAGGTATATTGATAATATTGCATGTAAAAGCAATCTGACATGTGGATGAAAACATGTATTACTATTTTCAAGTCAATCCGATCATATTATCGTTGTTAAGCATCAAAGCTCTTTGGGGCCCAATTCACTAAACTCTCGCAACTTTACGATCTCGCAGTGCAGTGCTAAAAGACTTGCAAAGAGGATGCTTTGTTGTCTAGCAGAGCCTAAAGACCTTTTGTGAATTAGGCCCCTGGTTTATACAAATAAAGAGAAAAATATTGCTTGTAGCTCCCCACACGAGACAATGTACCCCTGCACTAGAGATTGTGTCCCAATTTCAGATGTCTTTCATATGTGTCTGAACACAGACACACAATACACCACCAGGATCATCATGGATCAGCTAAATAATAAAATCGAAGTAGTGTCAGATTTCAATTATCAAAAACGGCTCTAACAATGAAAACTATGTTGTAATGTTTAAAAACTAAGGTATGTCACTTTAATGGTGCATAATTCAATTATGTTATTTATTTTTTTATAGCAGTTGTCGGTCAAACTGTATTTTCTAAAAGTAGCTGTCACGTAGCCCTCTTTACATTGTCATATTTTTCACAGAATATATTCTTAAATACAAATTGTTTTGAAATGGATGCAAAAGTGAACGGTGGTATACAACCTAATGTTGTTACAATATGGTATAATCACAATGTTGTATATTTTACCAGAGGTTCATCTTCTGATCAGAAGTTTGTTTTGTTTAACAACACTATTAGAGCACATTGATTTATTAATCATCGGCTAATGGATGTGAAACATTGGTAATTCTGACATATAGTCTTAGAGAGCAAACACACTATATATTTTGTTCCATTAGTTGCAAGGCAGAATAGCACATACCACAACCTTTAAAATACCAGTTGTGGTGCACTGGCTGGAATGAGAAAAAGCTCAATTGGCCAACCAATGGGGATCGATCTTAGACCAACCAAATTTCATGACCTGAATCTTCTATAGAATACTAACATACAGAATGTTTAACAGCACCAAAGCATAACGATATGTAAAATTGTGACATCCAACTGGTATATTAAATGTTGTTGTTTGGACTGTGCGACAATGTAAATTTTACAGTCAATCTGTGAAACCAGTCATTACGTTTAATGCCTAAACAAATCAGTCATTTCACGAAGTAACCACCAGGCAATATCCGAAATGACTGAAAATTACAGACATTTCACAAAATGACTGAAAATCATGGTCTCAACCATTACGCAAAATGACTAAGGTGCTATCTATAATACCATACCACTCAAGTTCTAATGTAACGCTTTATTTGAACTCAAATCAAATCATTTCAGAAGTTGTACATGAAGATTGAAGTTGAATGTTACCAAGTAGTCAATGTCAAATCATGAAAGTAACATATGGGTATAGAAAGGTCACTTGTTTTTGCACACAAGGCTACCATGACAAAGGCTGGAACACTGATTTTTGGTTTTGAAACATTTGCATCGATTACTCACATCTCTCAGGACCAGTACAGTTACACCTAACATATCCCTGTCCGACCACAGTTGGATTCATGATTAACAACTTGGTGTAAGGTCATTGACTTTGTACGGTTTGCATCAGCACCAGTAAGTAAACACTGGGGGTACAAAACAAACTGATTGCATTTAAACTTCCCTTTTAGAATCTCTGCTTTCACACAATACATATCATTCTCATCACGGTCTATGATTATTCCGAGAATATTTAGTGGGTCAGTGCATCCCCTATCAACAAGAGGTATAGGTACAGCTACGTTGTCTCCCACTTGTCCACTTATTAGCTCCAGTCTACTCCTCTGGACCATACACTCAGCTGAGTCACTTAGGAGGAACTTGCACCATTTCTCTCATTTAAGATATTGTGTATGCGAGCCTTGAATATATCAGCCTGGACAGCAACTGGTGCAGGATTCATCAGAGGTGGACTGCCATATTCTGGTGTTGAATCTGAAACTAAATTAACAGTGGCTGAAAGCACTGGCATATCAGGATCAGGTACACTGTCCCACTTATCTGGTTATTAACTAGTACTGGTACTGGTTCCTGACTAGTGTTTGACATGACTTCATGACTGCTGCTTGGTACTAGTTTCTGACAGGTGCTTGGTACTGATTCGTGTGTATGAGCAGCATGAGGTGTAGTGGTATGTTCTAAGATGGTTGGTAAATTGTATAGGGCAGGTATAAGATCATCCTCACTTTGCATCCGTACAACTACCTGTGTTGGCAAAGATGATGATGTTAACCCAACTTTGGCTTCACATCCAAACATGGCAGCATATGGTGATCGTTGGATTCCAGAATGATAACTTGAATTCTCCTGGAATTGAACAAATTTGATGTCCACTGATCAATCATTTGTGCCATTATCTCTCATTCATGCTCTTTCCACCGAACCTTGACTTTGAGGGTGTCAAGGTTTACCATGGATCATAATCATCGAAGTTTACCATGGATCATAATCATCCAAGTTTACCATGGATCATAATCGGCCAAGTTTACCATGGATCA
This sequence comes from Dracogyra subfuscus, assembly GCA_016106625.1. Taxonomy (NCBI): domain Eukaryota; kingdom Metazoa; phylum Mollusca; class Gastropoda; order Neomphalida; family Peltospiridae; genus Dracogyra; species Dracogyra subfuscus. The sequence continues at coordinate 3,915 of JAECMU010099406.1, read as the reverse complement.
TAATCAGCAAAGTATACCATGGATCATAATCAGACTGGCTTACACAATTTTCAGTTAACTGATATAACCTCTGCTGTGAATTCACTTTCATTGTCAATCTGGAGAATAGATGGGGCACCACTGAGAAGGAATATATCAAGCAGGTGATGAGCGACCTAAGCAGCATACTTTGAAATTAGGGCTTGAAGAATGAAACATTAATTACCAGAACCTTTTGTTAGTAATATTCAAGTGCTATTGAGCACATTTTGTATAAGATTCTTTAATCTGAAACTATATCAAAAGTTGAACATTAAGTTACTGTATAATAATAAGTAATTAATATTAAGTAGTATTTTAAATTGAATAATCAATATATTTATCCTTGTTTATTCTTAAAATGTGATTTTATTAATATTTAAGACCAAAAGCCTGTATACATGTGTCAACAATAAGACTAGCCATGATTTTCAGTCATTTCGTGAAATGCCTGGAATTTTCAGTGATTTCGCGTATTGCCTGGTGGTCACAGTCACTTCAAGAAATGACTGATTTGTTTAGGCATTACACATAATGACTGGTTTCACAGATTGACTGTAACATATATATTGCTTCCTGTTAATGAAAAGAAAAGTAGGTTTCCTCTAAGGACTGTATGTCAGAATAACCAAATGTGTGACATTCAGTAGCTAATTCTTAATTAATCAATGTGATCTTTCCATGAAACACAATTTTTTCCAACAGACATTTTTTTTTTTCCTGCGTTTAATTACACAAACAAGCTGTATAGCCATTTAATGTAGGTGTCACAACAGAGGCAAGAAACAAAAAGCTGAATACATCCAACATTAAGCATGGGAATAATCACTAATTTACACAGACTTGAAACACTGTTTAACTTTTAAAATCATATGCAATAAATATTGTTCTGGACAGGACGAAATGAAGACTTGTATGAAATGGGTCCTCTAGCAAATTAACTTAACTTAACTTAAGGTCTTAACGTGCATATTCAGAGCAAGATGTTGTAGTGCACATCTATCGCAGTCGCAGGGACCAGCCTTGGCCGGATTCCTCCGGCTATGACAGGAAAGTTGGGGGGTGGGTGGGTAAGAAGGGACTGCCTGTACTATCAGGTTCAAGGGAGAACCAGTAGCCCAATCGACTTGGAGACAGGCGGGGGTGTGTGTGTTTGTGGTGCTATGGAATTTTAATACCCTAATGGGCAAGTCCGAAAATGAATTGGGTGTGCAATTTTGATGGTCGTTCTAAATGAAACAGTAAGCAAATTATATACTACCTCCTTTAAATAACAATTTACAATCCTGCTGAAATTTGATCTGATCAAAAACAGTGTTAGCCAGGTTTCATTAAACCAATCAAATCATGAATGGCATAAATATTTGTGTAGTTTTAATATCAATAATCATTCATGGATGTCCCACAGAACTGAAAAATTAAAATTGAAAAAAATAAGAAGCAAATAAATATATAGCAACCATGTATAAAAATTCACATTTTATATCAAGTTTGCTGCCAGTAATAACTTGTTATCCTATAACTTATGTACCTATGATAGTCATGTTATAAACCCATATCATAATTTAGTGTATTAACCCAGTTAATAATGGTATGCAAATCTGCACGGTCTCTTGGTAATGTGTTGCTGTGGATGGGTCGTTTGCTTACAAGCCAATAATACCCGTGTACCTGACTGAGAGTAACATTTTCAAAGATTTAGTTAAAATGTGTGACCTCAAACTAATTTGTGCTAATCGTGATGACGTCAAATTACTGATTGTAGTGACTTTAATACTGTGTTACTTTAGAAGTTAGTTAACTAAAATGTTAGTATAGATAAATAGAATTCGTTACTCATGTTTTTTAATATGTAAAATATTAAACTTGTCTAGTTAATTGGTATTTGAAGAGCGGCGTAGCCAGGCCCCGCCCCCAATCCGTGGAAATTTAGGTGTGATCAGTGGTGTACTCGATATCATTATTTACCTGGCTGCCAGGTGCCCTGCCCACCCAATACAAAATCCTGCCTATGTCACTGTTTGTCGAGGCAAACACCAATTAACATAGACTTGGTTGATATTTTCCATATTAAAAAATACTTGTGACGAATCCTCTATATACATAGCATGTTTTGTTTTGTACTTGGATCCATCAATTAATTCAGTTTAGATGACATACTTACTACTGATGTAGTCCAGGAATAAGTGAATCTTGCTGATGAAAAATAACAAATAACTGTATACACCCAAATTTGATTTTGTTTCAGATTTTGTTGTAAGACCAATATAACAATGATAAAAAACAAAAACAAAAACAAAACAAAGAACAGTAAGGAACAATATAAATTATTGCAATTATATAACTAAAATATTAAGAAGCCTGTAGATATGATAGCTAAGTGCAAAAACGTTTAGTTTTTTTTTTAATATTTAGAAACCTCCATTGCATTTCTTGAATGTGGTGTTTACTTACTGAACTATAAATACTCATTTCAACTAATTATGCAGATAAGTTATTCAAAATTGCTATTACAAACACCACAGCATGTTTTCATAAGTTTCAAAGACTAGAAACAAAACTCCAGATTTTTCCATGTATTTTTATATCCAAATGAATCTCTCTGCATCAAACTAGTGTCTAATATAAAGCTGCCTAGAACTGAGCTGCTGTCAAAAGCCAGGCTCCCAGTCAATGTCTTGCGTAACCTCTTGCAGGTCATAGCATCGGATGATGTCGCCCACCTTAAACTTCATCCCCCGGTCCTCCAGACTGATGCCACACTCCACGTCGGTTTTTATGCTGTCCACTTCATTCTTAAAGTGTTTCAGAGACGACACAGGTCCTGAAACAACAAGCATTCTGAGAGTACTGCTAAAACACCACATACATGTATCTCCTACCAAGCCCAATACATTTTTTTTTATTATCTCCTAACTTCAAAGGTCATAACTCTATAAAATATTTAACTACACAATAAAGCTATACACAGAATGTTAGCTTAGTACCATGAGGCATTGCTGAAAAGATGTACAGAAAACTACAGACAGACAGACAGATGGATATATGGACAGACCGAGATGGATGGAGAGAAAAACAACAGATGGACTGGCAGACAGGAGTAATTTTAAAGTTGAAATATTAAATATGAAATTCCATAAACAAATCTTCAGAACTTTCATCTTTGTTCATTAATGTATTGTGATAGTGTGACATAAATAAGACATTTCATGTCAGTTATTTAAATAATCAAGAAACAATACTTTCAACAAATGTCTTAAAAAATGAATGAATGAATGTTTAACGACACCCCAGCACAAAAAGTACATCGGCTATTGGGTGTCAAACTATGGTAATGGGGAAAACATTTAATTGTGAATCACATCAATATACAAATTCAACAATTAAGTTAAAATACAATGTAAAGGTACACTCCATCAAAATGTGACGTACAGTACAGTCAGAGTACATAAAAAAATTAAATGCAATATCATCAATCCTACACAAATGGCCATCAATTGTCTTGAGAGAGAACGTTTCAAATAATGCAGTATATAACACTAATTAACCTTTATTAATCAGGCCATATTTTGAGTGCTTTACACTGCTAATTAACCCAGAAAGGTGTGCCCATGCTTGTAAAGTAAGGGACATGTTATTTAGCTGGTATTAATGTTAGGTAAAGTACCAGGTTGTACTTTACGAGTGATGGGCCGTCCAGCTTAGGCATATCACAGACTGACGGTTAAATGATTGTCGAGTATTAAAATTAACTTAAGTACCATCATATACAACTTCATCTCCACGGAGTACTTTAAATTGTTTCTTCTTGTAGAGCACTCCCCGGGTACACCTGCAGCCAGCAACGGGAACCTTCTTGTTACCTTCAGTAATCGTAAACACCTGCTGTACACGGGC
>JAECMU010099402.1:30792-51780 GCA_016106625.1 Dracogyra subfuscus | reverse complement strand
GGCCCCCCCGTAGTTACGCCACTGTACATACATATTATATTTTCTTGTTTAGAATATCTGTATCTGTATATTGAATATGTTTCTGGTCGTCTTGATGTTTCTAAGAAGCCCAAACTGGATTATGTCTTCAAATAATTTCGTACGTACGAAAAAACTATATTTTAGGAAATAAAATGAAATTTAACCTAGTACAAATATTAGAACGATAAGAAACACGTTTAGTATACATCCACTAATATTGAATGGAGACAAATATATTTGATATGTAATTGCAATCGTTAAAAAGTATCTGTTGATCGATAACATCTTAAAAAGTGCAGCAAACTCGGGAATGTCCCTTTAACGACATGACTAGAACACATTAACTTATTAATCATCGGCTATTGGATGTCAAACATTTGGTAATACAATCGCTAACAAGTCAAAATGTAATTATAGCCACTGTGATTCACAAATTAGCCAGATAACGAATCAAGGAATTTATATTAGTTATGCAGTATTTTCAGATATGTATTAATTTTAAGAATACTTTGAAAAGAAATAAACTAATTTATATAGTATCATCTTCGCAAGCCAAGGTATCATTCCGAATGGTATACATATATGAAATGGTACCTTGGCCTGTAGTCTTATGTTCAGAAAGAAACATATCATGAATTATTTTCATACTAATAATGTAATCGGTGCTATTTTTCAGGTGAATGGTAATTTTGTATCACAGCAACCAAACTACTGGGTCACGATGCACGATTATTTGTCCAGTTCGTATCTTTTATACTGTTCTATAATCTATATAGCGATAAAACTATTATATAACCGTGTCCGTTTTAACCATTTAGGGTTTAAACCCGTTTGGTCTTTATGTACTGCTTTTGCTAATTTTGGGGATGTAGGCAGCGAGCAAATAGGGGACTTCATAAAAACAAAAATAACAGTGTGTATGCGTGTGTGACAAATTAAATAGTTATATATACTACTCAAAAGAAGTAAAGAGTCAAAAATATTTGTGCAAATAAAAATAAGCTAATATGCTAAAATTGTGACAACTAATGACAAATTATTTATTTGATGTCTTAAGAACGGAAAACACAAAACAAAAAACCTTTGCTTGGAAACTAGTTTACTACCCAGATGGAGAAAGTTATGCACCCCCCCCCCCCCAAAAAAATGATGTTCACACATATAGTAGAAGCGTCAATAACTGGTGTAGCCACCATTAGCATTCACACATTCTTGACAACGTTGGCGCATGCTGTTAACCAGGCGGTGGAAATAACGTTGAGGAATTGCTTGCCATTCTGCAACTAATTGCTGAGCCGGTTGCTGGAGGTTTTGCGGCAGGGACGTGATGTAATCGAACTCGTCGCCCTAGTTAATCCCACGCAACTCAATAGGTGGCAAATCTGGTGAATATGTAGGCCAATCCATGTGCTGAACGTTCTGCTGCTGAAGAGAAGTCGGTCACCACCCTGGCACGATGAGGTCTTGCGTTGTCGTCCTGGAACCAAGCTCCTGGTCCAATCCGCTGCAGAAGTGGAATTACAAAAGGTTGAACAGTCAAATTTCCCTTAACGATGTACAGAGGGGTTCTACAATTCATAGATATGTCCGCCTACCCCATTACACTTCCTCCTCCAAATGGTAGATGTTGAACAATATTAACATCAGCAAATATTTCACCGTGACGACGGTAAACACGAGCCCGGCCATCATTGAACTGAAGCAAGTACAATGACTCATCTGTGAATAATATAATGTCTCTGCTCATTGCCCACGGTTCCACTGGATATGATGTATGCACCAATGAAGGCGAGCCCTTCTGTGACAGGCAAGTAGCTGTGGTCAGTCTACAGGACGCCGACTTCGCAAACCTTGGTCTCGCAGACGATTCCTAATGGTCTAGTCAGACACATTTTTGCCTATAGCAGCTTCGAGTTGATCGCAAAGACGCCGTGCGGTCACAAAACGCTGTCGCAACGCCGTTGTTATCAGAAAACGGTCTTCTCGTGCTGTTGTTGATCGCGGTCTTCCAGAACGGTTGCGATTCTGAATAAAATTAGTGGTCCCGAGCCTCTGCCAGAATCTACCGATAACGCTTTGGCTTACATTTAGAGGGTGAGCCACAGATCTTTGAGTGTGTCCATCTTGTAGCCAGCCATTGGCCCTTCCCCTGTCTTGCAAATCGAGTTGTAGTCGAACCATCTTCAAATTTAAAGTGATGATGAAAGGAAAATGCTCATCCCTTTTATTGCTAAAATTACACTCATGCTAAGCACGTGCAAATGGTGCACGAGGTGTCACAATGGGTGTATCGAGGCAGGTTGTCAGTTTAGTCTATGTTTTTGCTTCAAATCCATGAAAGGAAATCTGGGTTAACTTAAAATATTTCTAAAGATAAGGGCAATGATTGCATACCCCTTAATAATGTGATGTCTTTAGTCCAAATGGCAACACAAAGGTTAATATTCTAACGCTATCTGGCCTTAAAAAAAACATACTTCCAAAAATGATTGAAAAGTTCTTTTGACCCTTAACTTCTTTTGAGTAGTATATATACATTATAAGACATCTTAAAACTAAATCACTAACACATTAACCGGCCTCGGTGGCGTCGTGGTTAGGCCATCGGTCTATAGGCTGGTAGGTACTGAATTCGGATCCCAGTCAAGGCATGAAATTTTTAATCCAGATACCGAGACCAAATCCGGAGTGAGTGCTTCGCAAGGCTCAGTGGCTAGGTGTAAACCACTTGCACTGACCAGTGGTCAATAACTGGTTCAACAAAGGCCATGGTTTGTGTTATCCTGCCTGTGGGAAGCGCAAATAAAAGATCCCTTGCTGCCTATCATAAAGGAATAGCCTATGTGGCGCAGCGGGTTTCCTCTAATGACCATATGTTTGACGTTCAATAGCCGATGATAAGATAAAATATCAATGTGCTCTAGTGACGTTGTTAAATAAAACAAACTTTATTAAGACACATTATTTAGGATAGGTAAAGCGCTGGTCTCAGGCGCGGTCGGTCTAGGATCGATCTCCGTCGGTGGTTTCATTGGGTTATTTTTCGTGCAGTGCACTACGACTGGTATATCAAATACCGTTGTATGTGGTATCCGGTCTGTGGGGTGGTGTATATAAAAGACTCCTCTCTACTAATGGAAACATATTGCGGGTTTCCTCTCTATGACTATAGGGACGGGATTTAGCTGAGTCGGTTGAGTGCTCGCTTGAGATGCTAGCGTTGCAGGATCGAACCACCTCGGTGGTGGATCAATTTAACTGAATGGGTTGTTCTCGCTCCAACCAGTGCACCATAAGTGGTCAAAGGCCGTGGTATGTGTTTTTCTGTGAAAACATGCATATAAAAGATTCCTTGCTGCTAATATAAAAATGTAACGGTTTTCTCTTTAAGACTATGTCAGAATTACCAAATGTAACATTAAGTAGACGATGATTAATAAATCAATGTGCTCTAGTGCTCTTAAACAAAACAAACTTTACAAATATACATAGCAATCAATATTCATGTACAACAATCTAAATGTTTATTCATAAGCGTACAAGACGGGGAGTGGGGGGTTGATAGATTCAAATTCGAGCAAAAATTATAGAGATATTCAGACAAAATGTGCTAACCTGAGACCTTTTAACCATCCTTCTAGGACTACCTTCAAAATTAGTTGTAATCCATGAAAAAAAATGCGTAGTGATTCGTTTGCAACCCTATATACATGTAGTTGTTTGGTAGTAATGCTAATATGATTAAATGATGATTTACTAGTATTCCAGATTCTGGCATTTTCGTTTAATTCGGGCACCCCCACCCTACAACATGGGAGCCCGTACACCTATGCGTTTATCTATCTATTAAATAAAGAATCTAACAAGTCTACAGAAATAATATTTCTCTATATGTGGCAATAGTTAATAATCATGTACTAGTATATAATATTTTAAATTTAAAGGCGATATCAGCTACATACATAATACTAATTAAGTTTTTTTATAGATGTTATTAATGTATCCTGTTTTTGTTTTTTTCAACAAAGGTTTCAAATAAGGATTCTAATGTAAAAACGTAGTATTGACACAAACAGATATCAATATAATCAAATCAAATGCAAGCAGTTAAAATGGCCTACCTAAAACAAAGTGATTACTTACCTCTCAGATATGTGTGCACGTGTGTGTGTGTGTGTGTGTGTGAGAGAGAGAGAGAGAGAGAGAGAGAGAGAGAGAGAGAGAGAGAGAGAGAGAGAGAGAGAGACACACACACACACACACACACAGACAGAAGAGAGAGACAGAAGTGTGTACGTGAGTGCGTGCGTCTAGATCTGATCTGTATGCTGCTTACGTAGACAGATTCAAATCGGCTATGCATGAATCTAAGTGGATATTTGATGGAAGGAAAGGAAGGAAATGTTTTATGTAATGACGCACTCAACACATTTTAATTACGATTATATGGCGTCGGATGGATATTTGATTGTTCTATTAAACATTTTCCAGTTAGAAATCATAATTGCATAAAGTCCAAAACACACCTAAGCTGGATCTGAATCAGGGTTAGGCGAGTGTGGCAAAACCACCATAACTGGTGTACTTTGACGTATGGGTATGTAGCTGTAGCGTGTAGCCTATATTAACGAGTTCATATCTTTAGATAAATTTACTTCTATAAACACCAAAAATAAGTATGAGAAATCAACATTGTTTAATAAATACCTTTCCTGTTGTTTATTAGAAAAATTAAAGAGTAATGTTCGAATATTGTGTAGCTGCTAGTCTGGCACTGTGAAAACATAGCGCATGAACTATGTCGTCTGTTGCCAGATCTGTAGTTCGCGCCAGCACAGACTAGACGCGGTATGTTTTGTCACATTCGACTTAGTGCGTTTCATTTTCGACTGATAACATACTCGCCAGACTCAGACCTAGATCCAGTGTGTTTTTGATCTAAGATTGTGCTGTAACCAGGCCCGTACGCAGGATTTTTAATGGGTAGGTGCGAATTTAAAATGATAAAAATCAGCATAAAAATAATCCCTCAGAACAACAACGATTACGTAACATTATTTAAATATAATTAGACTAATAGATAAAAGTGGACCTTTAGTAGGCCTAATTTGGGGGAGGGGGACGTACACACCCGTCGTAACCCCCTGCGTACGGGCCTGTGTAACTGTCTGATGTCTTTGCACGAGCTTTGCTTATCGTTGTTGACATATTGGGTTCACGACTTAAAAGCGCTGTTATAACATTCTGTATCCCGTTTATCAACTAGTTCAGCGGATTGGTTTGTCGGCTGTATCATCTAAATGTCCAAATAGTTTATGTTACTCCTCAGCTAATTGCTCTTCGAGTCCGTTACAGTTTATTGGAGATAGGTTATAATTCTTAACAGGTTTAAGTAATAATGTAATGTTTAATCTATATTTAGTATAGTTCTTGCTTGAATTTTCTCATTCCCAGTCTGGAGCTCGCTGCGGCAAGACGTGTTTGTTTCACAGACTTGGAAATCCTTTTTTCTTTGTTTTTTTGTTTTGTAATTTGTCTGTGGAGTTGTTTTTGTTTTTACTGGGATGTAATAATGTCGCCATCAGAACGGATTGCATACTTGGACCCCTTAATTTCGATAGCTTGAATCACCAGGGTGGATTCTTTTTGAACGAGATTCCGTCTCCACGTAATATTTTTAAGGGTGCATATGATGCATCAATTAAATACTGTCTGAAGCAATACCGTATGCTTAATTTGTGTATGCCTGTCTTCTACATCTCAATGACGGGTTTTTTCTTCAAATAATGTATAGAAAACAATGGGACTTAATGACTATGCTGTAGTCATGAGGTACGCCACTGGTGGGGCAGGGTATGCTCACCTTTCAATAACACCTGGTGGTATCATCACTGTTATGACAGTGCATGTCATTACAGCTGTATTTATTATAATAAGCTCTGTCCTGTGCTTATTTTGATTTAGTAAACTAGTCTGGGAGTGTCAGTTGTGGCGATGTAACAGGGGTAACATTTTCAGGAAAGGATCTTATCAAGAGCAAGCACCTCACTGAGATTCGTGGAATCATCAACTATTTTGCCAAATGGCCATGCGATTCTGCATTGTGTGGAGATACGGCCCAGATCACGTTTTATCATTCAGATTTAGGAGTGGCAATCCTAAAAGTGACACAAGAAGGATGTAATGATCTATAAATGATCTTCTCTGAAGTGACAGTTCTTCTATAGTGGAAGCACCTGATAGTGATTTATGGAAGTAACCACTTTCCTAAAATTATTCTTTTGACTGCCTTGCACAGAGATCTGGTTTAATTACAGAAAAAACGATATTGCCATTCAAACTGACCCAGATACCAAATCAAAATGCACACATCAAATGGTAGAATATAGTGGGATCATATTCAGCTTCCCCAGATCATATTTCAGGGACCAAAATTTGTCCAAAAAGACATGAATCCAAACTCAAAATTTGGTATCCCCAAAATGGGCACAGAACAGCCAAAAATAACCCCACTACTAGGATGTAAAAAAACCCCAACTTGATACAGTCACTTACCAAAACACTCAACAATCAAATCATTTACACTAGTAGATATATAATACAATGTAAAACATAGAGCGCACTCCCCCTCAGTCACAACATACACAGAAAAATATATCATGTCTGTTTGGTGGCATTTTTCACATGATTATTCGAACACTTACTAAGTTAGCTAGAGTAAGAGAAGAAAACATCAAATAAGTCAATCCCTTAGGTTAGCAGCAAGGAGTTACACCCATGCCATCTCTGGGCAGAACATGGACAATAAGCAGTGTATTATAACCATAGCCAGATTTTATATTGGAGGGGGGCTGACAAATATAAAAGATGTTGGGCAAAGAAGTGACTGAAGAGGGCCATGACCCATTTTCCCCTTCGCTACACTAGTGATATAAGCTTTATACATGTATAATCATGTCCAGAAGGTGTTTTTTATTTAGGTGCTGGACCGAATGTCTGGCAGGAAGTTCAGCAATTTTGACCCCTGTATATATAAATAAAAAGAGAACTATGGCATGTGAAGTAATAACAAATATATTGTATTTGAAAAGAAACGATATTTATTTAAATAGTATGACAATTTGTACAACAAAATAAATATACATAATTTCTACAAAATGAGTTAAAAGCCCATGGAACAATGTATTTGACAGAATAACAATTTTCAGTTTTTGCAATGAATAATTACATCTTATATATACTGACACGATTCCAGCAATCCACCACCCCCTCTCATATTGTTATAGGCACTGTTGGTTACAACTGTAACCCAATACTTCAACAAATCAAAAAGTAACTTGAATGTAAATTTAAAAAACCTAAGGGCTAGATTTATGAAGAATGTTTTTCTGTAATGTGGATTTATGAAGAATGTTTTTCTGTAATGTATTTAGTCACACATTTGTAAGACAAAAACTGACTTTGTAAAGTTGGTCATAAACATTTAACAATCACAATAACAAACATAAAAGTAACATTTGGGAGTACATAGGATTTATAATAAACAAAATATTTTATCCCTGTCCATATATCATATATGACCGAAGTTGGTGAATATACATATTCTGTGTGAATTTTACAAAACCAGTTTACAAATTGTTTTAACATTATTACAGTGAACATGGACATTGACTGGAATATTAATGTTGCCTATTGTTCTGATAACGGTAGTAATGATTGATGAATTTTACAAACCCAGTTTACCAATGATTTTAATAATAGTATTGTTATTTCAGTGAGCATGGACTTGACTGGAAGAATGTGGTTGCCTGATAATGCCAGTGATGACTGGATGCCACAACTCAATATTGTCTGGAGGATAATGCAGCAGCAGCATAGTGTGATTGACATGGGACGTATTTGTCGTCTGGCTAATAATCTTGTGATCAAAACGGCTTTGAAGAAACTTCCTTTGTCCATAAATCACAAGCTGGTTGAGATCTACTTTACAATTTGAGCTATTTTTAAGTGTTAACAATAATTATGGTCTTAGGTTTAGTCAAATCATTATTTACCTTGCTTACTTTTATTAATAATAATTAAATAGTAAATGATTTTTACCATGAGTTTTAAAGACGTACATTTTTGAATAAAATGTATGAGGTTTTTTTTCCAGTTGCAAAAGGACAAAACTATAAAAATCTTTTCAGAAATTCTGTCATGTTGAGCCTGGAAAAAATATTAAAACATGTACAGACGAGGTGGTTGAATCTGGAACATTGTACAGGCCTCATGGTTAAGTCATTGGACATAAGGCTGGTAGGTACTGGGTTCACAGCTTGGTACCTACTCCCACCCAGAGCGAGTTTTAACAACTCATTAAGAAAGTTCCAAATTCAGATTTTTCTGAAGAACTTTTAAGATGTCTTGGTATCTATCACCACTTGTAACCATTTCTGAATAACACAGATTTGAAGAAAGAATATATTATTAAAGTATTCTACCATTCTGCAATGGTATCGGCAATCATAAAACATACTGATGTATCCACAGTACAAACAGAATGGAGACACAACCAGAGAAAGTACATGAATGATTGAGAGTTTGGACGGATATCACCAATATGAAAGTGCGACTAGAGACTTGCTGATTCGTCAGATCATTTGACCAGCTTCTTTAGCACGACGTTCTGATAACCTCCGATATCTCTCCAGTTCCTAAAATAGTAAGTAAAACTAAAAATATGGGAAATATTTTTGTCATGTCTGGTTTTGTAGAAAACCACTAAAAATAGGAATATATCACATTTTGAAACAAAACATATTAATATAAGTATATTTATCGGAAAATAAGAATATTAGATTTGTAAAAATTGGTGTACATGGTAGTAATATCATACATTTGCATTTATGAATGAATTAAGTAAAACATAGAAGTCACTTTTTCTTAAGATCGAAAAAATTAATATATAGCATTTTTCATATAAACTCTTCATATATACACTAAACATGGTCCAGTTGAAAACAATTAGCCATGAACAATTGGACAGATGGATGAAAAGATATATGAATAAACAAATATGCGGGAGACTCATAATAAATTGAAGCTTATGTAAACTTACATCATCTTTCTGGGCCCGTAGTGCATCTATAGCAGGTTCAGCAAACTGGGGATCCTTGGCTGGGTCCTCAACCATAGCTGGATTGTTTGTTTTCTAGAGAAATGAATAATCATTAATTACTTTCTCATTAAACACTAAACTGAAACCTCAAATCATTTATAAATATATTGGTCATCAGTATTTATTTAATAACCAAGTAAATAATAATAAATAAAACAAATAATACATTATTACATTGGGACATATATTTTATTAAATGTATCTGGTAAATGCCAGTTTAAAAGATCAAACATCAATCAAAATATGTTGATCTGTTGTCGCTAAATTAACTTTAGTCGTATCTCACATCAATTAAATAAATAGTGTGGACTGTGTCATTACTTGCACTAACTGTTCATTTTGATCTTCTACATTACATGATTCCTTTCTACTGACATGCATTCATTTTAACACATTTTCATGTCTCTTGTGGCTCTTTTATGTTTAGTTTTATTGATTAAAAATAAAATGTGTCAAATAATTATTGTATACACACATACACTCTCTTTCTCCACTCCCCCCCCCCATCTTTTCATAACTTATAAATTAAATATTAATATTCTGATTATGTTGATGCTTACCTCTTGAGGAAAATATCCTGTATATGCAATTTTCCATAGTTCTAATGGGGTCCTGAAATGTTTACAACAAACAACATAAATAATATTTGTATCAAGACACTTTTTAATACAATAATGAAAAAGAAAAACATATCAACAAATGGTCTGTTTCTAAACGTAAATCAGGTAACTATTAAGATCAACAATCTGTTTATGTTTTTATAGCTGCCAGCATTTGTAATGACCAGTTCATATTCTGGTTGTCTATGTATATGATACATTTAAAAAAACAAAAACAAAAAACCCCTCAACTACCTGTAGTTTTAATTTCTACAATTTTACTGTTTTATTAAATTTTATTACTAAAGTACTAGTATTTTTACAATGAAATACTAGTATTACGATTTGAACAATTACAAAGTGTACAATTTAGAACATGAAGTGTACCAGTAATCCAATAGCATTTAAATTTCACATTTCTAGTTGATTCAGTAACATAATATTTACACAAAACACCAAATAGTTATTATTCAGTAAAATGTTTCCATTAAAAATGCAATAATTAAATAACTAATAATTAATGTGTTGATATATAAAAACAAAGGTAATAATCAGTACAATGAAGCCACCAGAGAACTGAACAGTGCTTGACTGATAACTGTTAATGTCGTAACAAGATTTGGTGATCAGTCTGCACTAACGTGAAGTGATGATTCAAAAAATGGCCATGTATCCCAAAATTAAGCATCTTGTTTAATCTTTGTATACATGGCTGTTGTTATTTTAACCCTCCTTTCATTTTGGTGCAGAATGAACATCAACAGACACAACTAAAACTGGAAATATATATTTTTTTAAAATTTACTAATAATCAACTTTTGGATTTCAAACATTTAATCATTTCGACTCATTATCTTCATAGGAAACTCACTACTTTAATTCCATTAGCAGCAAGGAATCTTTGATATGCACTTTTCCAAAGACAGGACAGCACACACCATGGCCTTTGTTGGGCATTGGTTGGAATGGGTGAAAAACAGAGAATGGATTGACAAAGAGGTAACATCTTACAGATTAAAATATTATGTCGACTTCTCACAATTTATTGCCAACAATTTGGAACTTTTGGTGCCAAGTCACTGGTTAGAAAATGCAAGGAAAACAATGAAATGTCCAGGCTGTGTAATACGAAAATGTTGAGATTACTAAAAACTACTGATGCAACAGAAAATGATTTTTTTTAAATATACAACAAAATGCATTATTTTATAAATATGAAAACTTACTTTGCATGTACCCTTCCAATATCCTGATCTGCTATAGGTGGATTACCTATAAAAAAACAAAACAATTATAGTTTTGCAAAAATAGGCCTATATGTATTATTAGAACCAGAAAGCTTTTAGGAAACAATATAACATAGGTTAAAATCACCAACGAGTATTTATTGTTTTAGTGTGAAAATTATTTTTTAAATTTCAAGTTTAACAAACATTCTGAGAGTACTACCCAACAGATTTTCAAGGGCCATAACTGTGAAACATTAGTAAATTGCCACTAAAGCAAAGTTTGAGCTGCAACAGTACTTGATAAAGCTTTACACACAATTTCAGCTCAATATTTCAAGACATGAAAAAACATCCAGAAACCAGTGTTTTGTATCTTCTAAATTCAAGGGCCATAACTGTGACAAACGTAATCTATAACAGTACACGATAAATCTATAAACATAATTTTAGTTCAATGTCTCAAGGCACTGTGAAAAAACACCCGGAAAACAAACTGTTTGTATCTCCTAAGTTCAAGGGCCATAACTTAGGAGTAAATTGCCATGCAAGTGAAACTTGATTATAACAATTGTGTTAAATGTGTCTAGTTTACTGTGATACATACCAATTTGTTGTATTGAGTCAAGTCCAAAGGGCACTATCAGAGGTTTGTTAGGCTCTACATGCAAGGTTTTGCTGTTAAAAAATAACAAACAATTATCATCAATCAATTTTTATAATTAGCATAAAATACTAACTTAGAGTATTTATTGGATATGCATTATACTGTATATATGTTTACCAAAATTACTTAAGAGAAATTTATATTAAAATGTTATTTTTTGCTGAGTGTATTATAATTAATTTTAAAGTATAATATTATATTTTATGAAGCACTTAGATTGTCAACATAGATACATGAAAAAATAAAGACCTGTTAGTCTTGAAAAACAAAATCTGAAGGGAAACAAAAGACATCAACAATGAATTACTGAGAGTTTTTTATTTTGACAGAATACAATTAGAGCTTGCACTAAAGAATACATGTCAACTTGTATGATCACCAACTTTTACCACCATCAGCTCATTCTCATGATTGCTCTAACAGCTTAATTATTTATTGTCATTTGGTGCTGCAAACACAGGATCAGGATATAACAAGACTTTAACTGTTGTAACACAGATTAACAATTGTAACATAACATAAGATAAAACTTGCCTTGTATTGGTTCCAAACAAGTGGTGACTAATAGCGACCTGTGTTTTCTTCACCAGCTGGTCAATTTTCGTGCTGAAGAACTGGAACAAATATGTATTATTCATCTTTTGAATTGAAACCCCGAGCAGACTTAGTTAAAGACATACATACACTTACTGTCCACATGGTTCAACATAACCAAGTTAAGAAAAACTATACGAAGCACACATAAGTGTGATAACGTAATTTTGGGAAGTGACGTCATAATATAACATTATTTCCCCAGTTCTATCTCAAATGGGCATGTGAATTATGACATCATTTCATCATCTCCTTCTAGCTGTGGTTGAAACATTTCGAGATTTGTTAATCATTAAAACAAATAATAATAATATGGATAATAAAGAAATTATTACATTCAAGAATTAAAAAAAAAAAGAAAAAAAAAAAAAAAATTCTTTGATTTATGGATCAAATATTTAAAAAAAAAGATTGTTCAAATATTCCTTTTTAATTTCCAATTTCAAACATGTAGCTAAATCAAGATTGCATGTTTTCAAAAACTAAGATATTAAAATAAATATACATATTAAAAACAAAACAAAAAAAGATTAAAATAACCTATACCTGTATCGATGCACCGTGAACATGAGCAAAAAATCTCAAGGTTTTACAAATGACTTTTCTCTTCTCAGGATCAAAATCCTAAAAGCAAAATTTTTTATTAAAAAATCATAATCTCCTAGTTAGAATGTGTTTATTCATAGTAAACAATCTCGAATATTAAAGACTCTAACAGCACATGTCGGATGTTGATATCATGAACCAGTACAACAAGTTAAAGAAAAGTGATTTGTTTATATTCAATTATTGCATTAATAGTTAATAACAGTTAATACCATTTAACATATGTATATACACCTGTCATTACTAAAATACGACTTTTTTCACATTGGTGTATATTATTAGTGGTTGTATACTGATAGTTTTATTACATACCATATTCATAATTTTTTTTAATGCTGAGCAGATGTTATAGATATCATTATAAAGACATACGTACTGGTTTTAACAGATGAAGCATGACTGGCTATTTACATACCTGAAATATGTCAAATTTGCTGCCAACAATCACCAAAGGTATCAGAAATGGATCAATCATATTCTTGTCCTAAAACAAATGGTGAATGGTCCAGAAATATACAATTGTACTGTATCATATACCATCAATATTTAGTAATGTGACAATCACCTTGCAGTGGTACACAGAAAATGTCTACTGAGTAACCTCCCTTATGTAGACTCATATTTCCTACTCACCATTAATGTACCATCTATTCAGAGACGGGCCCCGGGACAGACATGCTCGTAACTCTAGTGGTATATGAGCATGTAAAGATTATTCGCACTCGCACCATCTTGAATGACTGCAGTTTATTTCTAAGGTCTGGGTTCAAAATTTTATGTCAAAATTACTTTCTTTTTTTAAATATTATTAAATAGTCTGATCCTCTCTTCTTTCTCTTATTTATTTTTGGACTGTATTTCTAAAAAATGCTCCAAATTATATAAATATTTGGCCAAGCAGTCAATTCTTTAATTTTGGCATATTAACTTATTTTATTTTTTTAATTCTATTAACTTTTCACTACTTGCTATTTTTCAAAATTCTGCCAATTTTGAACTCTAAACCCACCCTTCTGTCCTGGACCCAGTCACTGATGAAGTCAGAGATTGTTCCTGGGAGAGACGTGTTTGAACCTTTGTTAATGTTATCCCATCCAATCCTACCATACAACCTCTCAAAACCACACCCTCTGTAAACTGGAATTCCCTATCTCAACGGGATACCTCTAAATACCGGACATTTTACTTGGTCCTGAGGGTGTCTGGTTAAGAAGGGTTTCACTGAATAAACTAATGTACCATTTTGAATCCTTGCAGTTTATCTTTAATTTAATCAAACACTGTACAAAGTCATTATAATTTGAAACAGGTAAAATCAACTTTTAATAATAGAAACCACATATTACTATTAGGACATGCAAAATTGTTAAACACAAAATAATATTTTATTACAAACAATTAACCACATGTCCGTTCCAGCTTGTAATTATATATAACACAAGAGCTTTTAGGTATAATTTACATTAGAAATACTTATTTCAGTGAATTTCTCATAAGTAAAATGATTAAACAAACTCACTGGGTGGTCAGATCCCACTCTTTCCCAAGCTTTATCCTTCAGTTTGTCTCGAATGTTTGGCACAGTGTTCTTCATTTCAGCAATCACTGTCTCAATGCGAGATTTCGCGGCAGTCAAGAGAGACTCCAACGTGAACCACAGCTCATTGGGTAAAGATAAGTCCAAGACAATAATTAATGTTGTATGCCTGAAAATTATAATACCAAAAAAAATGGAATAAAAGGTTTAATCATTGTTTTACCACTGGGCTACGTCCATTAGATGTAAAATATGATACTATGAGCAGGATTCTGTCTGGAACTTATTAGTGGTAGAAATGCTATGTCATTTCTCTATTAAAGTGTAAAATTAACACCATTGTTACAATGACATAGTATTACAAATATTGGTAAGACCATGATGGCGCCAGTCAAACAACCAGCATCAACCATTGGGGGAAGAACCCTAAGTAAGCAAAATATACATATTTACAGAAAAATGGGAAAAAATGGCATTTTAGATGCAATTCAATTCATTACTATCATAGTTCTATCTGTATAACAAAATAAAGTAAAGTTAAATGAAGTTTGTTTTGTTTAAAGACACCACTAGAGCACACTGATTTACTATTATTGAATGTCAAACATATGGTAATTTTGACAGTCATAGCGAGGAAACCATTAGTAGCAAGGGATCTTTTATATGCACTATCCTACAGACAGGATTGCACATACCCAGCCTTTCATATACCAGTCATGGTGCACTGGCTGGAACGAGAATAACCTCAATAGGCCCACCGATAAGGATCGATCCTAGTCTGACTGTGCATCAGGTATGCACTTTACCACTGGGCTACGTCCAACAAATTATAATGTGGAACTGAATGTCATTAACATGAGGTAGGATATTAGTCGGGTCAATATATGAAAAATAATGGCTGAACCCCAAACAAATTTATACAAAAGTTTTTTTGGTTTTAATGTTATCCATGGGTCATCAGTTATTGCAGAAAAAAAGTCTCCCAAAATCTGACCCCGGGAACATTTTTCTTTTATCCCCGGGAACATGGTTAATTTGCATAATTTCAAGATGTCGACCCCCCCCCCCCATAAATTTCAATCTATTACAAACTTTTTACTGGTTCAATTTAGATTCTATAAATGTATTACCGACAGACAGAAACATGATAACAAACAAGCAAACAAACAAAAAAGTATATCAAAATTGTTTTGTGTCAAATTGACGTCATGTGACGTCATGGCTGCCATTTGTAATTTCAAGTAAAACAAAAGAAGCTAATTATGAGATATTTGCTCGGTTTTTCCCACTTTGAAGTACCCACAAATAACCATGTGCACATGTAACATATACTAGTATCAAAAAAACAACAGGTGAGTTATTTATGGCAATGCACATAGTTTACGTGGTTAGGCCATATTTAAACAGGCTGGTAGGTACTAGGTTCGGATCCCAGTCGAGGCATGGTCTTTTTAATCCAGATACCAACTCCAAACCCTGAGTGAGTGCTCCGCAAGGCTCATTGAGTAGGTGTAAACCACTTGTACTGACCAGTGATCCATAACCGGTTCACCAAAGGCCATGGCTTGTGCTATCCTGCCTGTGGGAAGCGCACATAAAAGATCCCTTGCTGCTAATCGGAAAGAGTAGCCCATGAAGTGGCGACAGTGGGTTTTCTCTCAAAATCTGTGTGGTCCATAACCATATGTCTGATACCATATAACCGTAAATAAAATGTGTTGAGTGCGTCATTAAATAAAACATTTCTTTCTTTCTTTCTTTGCACATAGTTTAATAACTTTTAACTGGGTTAACTAGAAAAAAGTTGCAGCTGTTGGTCAGTCCACCATTCAGGCTGTTAGACCAAGGGCTGCTGTTGTACCACTTCAAATTGGACTTGCTTCTCAAGTACATTATCTCTACAAGTCCAAGATTCTTGTCAAAACTCTGTCTGTGATGGGCTTTAGCTCCTCCTATGAGGAGTTACAAAGATTTCAGCAAAATGCTGCTAATGTGGTTGCCCCTAAAGTATTAGCTGGAGGACTACTCGATATGGTGTTATTTGGAGCAGACAATGTTGACCACAACATTTTGACTAGACGGCAAAGGAACGTTTCATGGTATGGGCATGATAGCAGCAGCAATACCAGGAAAACAGATAAACCGTGTACATGTAGTTCCAAGGAAGAAAGTTTCTGCTTTGAACTTAAATGAAATGTCACGAGTTGACATTATTGACTATAATTTTTCCATGTACGCCCGCTGCCATGTTACGTTTGAGATACTCCCAGAATTTCACTGCTCCTCACCACCAGTTGACATTCTGTGGGAGCTTTTATTCGTCTTTCATCAGGAAACTCCCAACTGGCAGGGAATGATGCACATTGTGCCTAGTAAATATGAGTACCCCGGGAAATCGACCATCACTTTTCTACCAATGATCGATATGTATCTCAGTGACACAACATGGATCCCCTCTACCCTGACCTACATTTGTAATCTTGCAGACAGACACAACATTTCACCAATCATTACATTTGACCAACCTTTATTTTGGAAGGCATCAGAGATTATCTACAATGCATCAAAGGACAGCTATTTGAAAGGCATCATCTTGTTATTGGGTAGGTTTCATACATTGATGAATGTTCTTGGTGCCATCGATAAACTAGACTTGGTTCTAGACTTACGGATAGTCCTGAGGTTGCCTATGAGGAGAATGCAGTAAAGCACACGATGAGTGGAAAGGCAGTGCAAAGGGCATTCCGAGGACATCTTTTGGTTGAAAAATGCCTCAATGGAATGTTGAACTGATGGAACCAGAGCTTTGCTAATTCTGGTAAATCCTGTGAAGAGATATTTAACTCATTGTTGGCAGGGTACGGCAGATTAGATGCATGCACTATCGATGGATCTGACACCGTGAACTTAAACAAGCCATTAAAAAAGAGAAAACTCTAGTTGTCTGAGCGATCCAGGACACGTAAACTATGGGTTTCGTAGATGAACATTGTAAATGTTATGACCGAGGAGCAACGTACCCTGTGGACAATATCATCTCCAGTCTGCCCTGAATACAACGTTGCCATGCATGATTTCAATAAACGTGTATTTACAACAAGGAAGGGACTGAAGCTAGGCTGAAAAGGGATCAAGTGGACCTGGCCAAAATCAGAGAAAAATGTGAATTGCATAACCCATTCTCTACGGATCCTACCTCAAGAAATGTAGTAACTGGAGTTGCTGTTCAGGATAATGTTAACGTTGATGGTTATGTAGCAGTAGGAAAGCAAATCATTGAGAAAATTATGGGGCAGCCAGTTTTTACTTACACATGTAAAGGAAAAAATAAAGCAAGGACACTAGGGGACGCATCTGCTGTCCAAGTTACCACCGAGAGAACTACGATCCTGCATTACTTTTCTAGAAGCTATTAGTCATATCCAGGGGAGGACACATTTCCATGGATGAGGTTCTTGAATATGAGCTAAGTCCATTTCTGCCAGCACTTTTCGAGGCCAGCAACATATTCAAGACACCGATAAAGCACAGTTTGCCAAAGCAATAGATGACCATGCCTGTAGCCTGTCAGATGAGGCTGTCACCAACAAAGTACCAACAATGTGCTGGATGATGGTTCACTGATTCACCGTGTTTAGTGGACAAAAGGCAGCAAATATGGTGTAATAGCAGATAGTCCAGTCAAATTACAGTTTGACCCAGGACAAATTACAATAGTAATCATTCATGGATAGTTTGGTTCACTAGTGTAACCTGTATGTTATATCAAAAATGTAACTTTTTATATTTAGTGGAACATGTTTTTATTCAGGGTTCGAAATTATCACTTTGTGAGCTTTCAATTGGTCATTTGTCATCAATATTTTGGTCAATAATCATACTATTTGCTAACTTTTTTATATCTATATCATGGTTTTACAGGATGATCTTTCATGAGAAACTATTTTAAAAGTGGTAAAATTAATTGTTATACCTATATATAAGATGCCTATGTGGACTTCACTGTACGACATTATGGCAAGGCAACTGTCATATTCGATGGCTATCTTGAAACACCATCATTAAAGGACAACACACATGCGAGAAGACAGGAAAAACATCACTCAAAAGTGAGTGTCACACCTGAAACAGTGTTTAGTGGGGAAAAAAGAGGAATTCTTGTCAAATGGACATAACAAGCAAAAGCTAATACATCTAATTAGTGAGAAGTTAGGGGAGAAGGGGTGCAATGTTATATGAAGGAAATGCTGACTGTCAGATAGTCCAAGCTGCTATTGCCGCGTCACAATACCAAACCACAACAAATTTAATATTGGTATGTGGCAAAATTTTATTTTTAATTCTGTCTACAGTGATTACCGAATGTGCACAAACCTATTACTTCAGCTTGACATCATTGCATTATTCAGGATATTGTAAACTAGTGTATATAAAATAGTTCATTCTCAGAAATATCTCAAATAGTGGTCTGTTTTATGTTTTAGGGCATTATTTGCAACAAATCTCACCTATAATGTAACGTGACGTCAATTTGACGTAAAACTATGACGTTACAAAACAATTTTGATATACTTTTTAGTTTTGTTTGTTTGTTTGGTATCATGTCTCTATCTGTTGGTAATACATTTATAAGGTCTAAATTGAACCAGTAAAAAGTTTGTAGTACATTGAAATTTGAAGGGGTCGCCATCTTGAAATTATGCAAATTAACCATGTTCCCGGGGTCAGATTTTGGGAACTTTTTTTCTGCAATAACTGATGACCCATGGATAACATTAAAACCAAAAAACCTTTTGTATAAATTTGTTTGGGGTCAAACCGTATATTGACCCGACTATATCAGTAACACTGTTAGCTTCCTGATGCTAAGGATGACAGTTATGGTTGCAGTCAATTTTGGATATTACTACTTTTGTGTATCCTTGTATCTTTTTATCTGTATCTAATATTTCACTTGATTTATTAAGAAGAACAGCACAAAGATTTCTTATCAATTAGCCAAATCCTGTAAACAAACACATAAATAAACAAGCTGCATTATATATACAGTTGAATCCCGCTGGCTCGAACCCCTTCTGTGCCTGAGAACATTTTTGATGCATCGGGTAGTTCAACCTAACCATTCGGTCAACATCGTAGAAGTGTAACTCAGGACTTCATTTTTGGTTGGAGCATTGTGCTGTATTCGACCCTTCCTAGTTTGACCCAACGAGATTCTTCTGTATGTTAATATACTTTCTATGTTATTTATAATTATCCTTTTGGTGTTTTTTCAGTGCACAAAACAAGACAGACAACATACATATAGTTTGCACACTTACATTATTGTGTCTGGGTTTATTGGAATGTCCATCAGTTTTGCCAGCCAGGACCCACCTCCCAGCTCCCAAATGTGACCAACATCTTTTGCCTGTAAAAAAAAAATGACATGACCTTAATGAACTTGTATTTGAAGAGGCTGGATTTTGTTAAATCAGCTGAATGCTCGCATGAGGCACTTGCATTGCAGAACTGAACCACCTCTGTGTATCCATTCAACTGACTGATTTTTCTTTCGTTCTAACCAATACACCACAACTGGTCAAAGGCTGTAGTATGTGCTTTCCTGTCTGTGGAAAACTGCATATAAAATATCACTTGCTGCATTAGGAAAAATGTAACAGGTTTTTTTTTATGACTACCTGTCGGAATTACCAAATGTTTGACATCCAACAGCCGATGATCACTTAATCAATGTGCTCTACTCTAGTGATGACAAAGTTTTAAAAAAAGTTGTATTTGAAAAAACCCAGCTACAGAGGTTTTTCACTCAATTTGTACTAGTAGATAAAGACACAAATACAAACAGGTTGAGATTGCTGAGACCATCTTGTGACATGTTAAACAGATTACAAGAAACAAAGATGTTATCCAATCAATTAAACTCATTAAAATAAATATTTATTAAGCATTTTCAGTGCAAAAAATAAATAATCTCAAAGATAACAAAACGTTTCTGTAATTCAATTATGTAAATTATAGACTTTTTGAGAGCAAGTAATAAATTTGGAAAACTAATATTTAGAAAATTATAATAAAAACTTCCAATTTATCCAAATGTGGAATGTATGCTTATATCTAAACATTGTATCATAAATTAAGTTTCTTACAATATTATGACCCTTTGCCCGGCGTCCAAATGTATATTCTAAAGCAACTGTAGGCTTGGGTGCTTCATCTCTGTAAAATATGAAAACAAAGCCAAACTATAGATATAATGCATATATTAGCAAACACATGATACTACTATTCAACAAACAATTGAGTTACCATTTCTTTTTAATACATTGACACAGATTTAAGGACCTTATTTCTAAAAACATTAAAAATTACATTAATTGTTGGAAACCAAATCTAGCTATTGCATCACCTTAATTGAACCATGATGGAATGAAATCTATGCTATCCATCTTGGCAATTTTAGTTTTTGAATTATGGACCATTGCCATAATTAAATTATTTTTACAAAATGTCATTAATAAATGGAGTATGGTAGTTATGAAATAGGTCAGTAATCAATGGAGGCACTGTCCCACATT
>JAECMU010099402.1:0-30697 GCA_016106625.1 Dracogyra subfuscus | reverse complement strand
CTCTCTCTCTCTCTCTCTCTCTCTCTCTCTCTCTCTCGGCATCATCATTGGTTTATACTGTAGCATGCTTAGAGAATGAAAATCTGTAAGAAACTTACCTGTCTAAAAATCTCAGTATCATTGAGGTCTTGCCCTATAATAAAATACAATTTTTGAAAAACTTGTACTTAAGGTTTGTGCACAACATACATATGTCTTTTATATGTCAAAAAATAAGAAAGGAAAACAGTTATGGTACACATTCACTTTTCATTTTGTACAATTCGTTTTCTATGAATATTTTTGTTTGTGGAGGGTAGTAGAGATCACAGGAGTTACTATTTTCTGTTATTACAAATTCCAAACTTTGATTTAATTTAATCATAATTTCAGAAAGAATCAAACATGAACAGTTTAAACTGAATAATGACAGATACATGCATTGGGAAAACAGTCTGAGAGAAATATAAAACATCATCTGGATCGTACCGAGTTTTTGCTGCCAACAATAAACACAGCAGAATCTTCATTACATAGCTGAGAATCACCTGAAAGAATACAATATTCCACATGAATAATAATAACCATAAATCATGAATGTCTATAAAATGGTTTATTTACAATTTGCAAAATATCTAACTGTATTATTTTCTTCTTCTCCATATATTGAATAAAATGTTTCCTTTATTCAGCAAATCAAAAAGTTCTTTATTGCTTTAATACCGTAATACTAAATATGTGTGTTGTGAATGTTCAAGAAGAGAATGGAATATTTGTTTAACGACACCTCAGTACAATAAAAAAAAAAAATTGAGAGAGAGAGAGAGAGAGAGAGAGAGAGAGAGAGAGAGAGAGAGAGAGAGAGAGAGAGAGAGGAGGAGGAGGAGGGAGATGAACATGCTGTCACCAAATAAGTTGCTCTAAAGTAGCAAGGAATCTTTTATATATGTACACTTCCCAATACTCAGAGAAATAAAGAGCAGTCGTTGATGTACTAGTCATGGTGCACTGGTTGGGATGGGTGGGGGGGAGAACCAAGTCTAGCAGTCAATATAATAAAGTTATTACATACCCTTTTCTTGCTTGCTAGTTCTATCTTGCTCAATGGCAATATCCCACAGGCTGTCTCTGAAATATTAATAAACATCAGCATTGGATTACTTTTAATTTAAACAAAAAAGCACTGCTTATTACAGGCACTAATTATTGAATGTACAACGTTTGTGCTAATTAGATAAGTTTATCACATTTCAAATATAATATTATGTTCAGAACTAGCTTTCATATTCATAAAATTTGCCAATTCTGAATTTTAAAAACAAATGACAAATTTATATTTTGCAAAATAATTTCATATCTTATTAAGTAGTAATAGTTTTCCAACACCAAATGTATTGTTATTAAAGGGAAATGCAAAGTAACATCATAAGAATATTGATGTCATACCAGATTAAAACCATTATTACTATACTTTGACACATTCACAAAATCCTAACTTATCTAGTTATCTTCAACACTGAGAAAGTTGTTCTCTTGAGTTCCGTATTCAGCAGACAACATCATTTACATGTCCATAAGTTTTTATTTTTCACAATTTTAGACAAAATTTTATGTTTATGTTTAAAAAGATAGAAGAAATAAAAAGTACCAATGATCAAATACATCACATAAAAACAATAACCATACATATATGTTATATTTATTATATATGTCAAAAAGATGCAGCAAACGTAACAACAATCACTAATTTTTAAAGAAACAATGTATTGAACAAATCTGTAATGTTTTTGACACCTTCCAACTTACCAAATTGAATTTCTAAAGTTCATTTGACATCTCACTTTGACTTTGGATGTAATATATATATATATATATATTAGAAAGGGAGGTGGAATTTTTTAAAATGTAATTTAACATCATGACATGCACTAACAGTCTTCGCCATGAGTAAAATCAAGGCGAGCTGCAGATCACTCTCCTTAATTGAGCCAGGCGAGCAATCGCTCTCCTTATTAAATATGTTTGTACAAATGTGCCATGTATTACTATATAACGTTACGTTATCGATCGCTATTGCGCGTACATTTCTGAGACCTTTGTTCACAGTCTGATTTTCATAGGTAGTTCATGTGAGTAATTATTTGCGAGTATGTTCTTCTAACTTCAATTTAATAAGAAAAAAATCATAGCTAAAATTTAAGGCGATCGTTACGCCGCTCGTCTTAAAGATTTGAGGCGTGTGCGGAGGCGAGCGCGAGCGATCGCCTTTAATGGCGAAGACTGCACTAAGGTACATTTATTAATGTTATATACTAGTATATACTGAGAGGCATAAATAACGCAATTAGTATTTTACTTGTATTTTCTTAAAGAAATGTCACATCATGTGTAACATGCATGTTGACAAATGAGATACTGTAACTGAAAGAAGATTTTGTTCAGAAAAATAAATCATTAAATTTAATAAAATGTTACCAGGCTATATTTTGTGGTAAGCTGTAAATGGGTTATCAGACACAATGCTTAATTCAATGCCTGACTGACCACCTGATCACCTACAACTTGAATCCCGAACTCGCAAATGCCTTTTCCTTGGTTTTCAGAGACTTGATGCTTTTTGAAGTGTTTTATTTGAGACCTCATCAAAAACAGGATTCTTTCCAGATTATAATCATCCAAAGAATCGTTCATATTGCTTTTTAACCTGTGATTAGATCTGTGTTATTGGTCACTTACAGGCAGCATCGGGTAGCTGTAGAGAGAGAAGCACACTTTTGACGGGATAAATTTATCTAGTCTGGGGTGCCATTATGTAATTTTCTTGGACAATGCAAGCAGAGTTCTACTTGGTGTTAAGAATTTTGGTACAAGGAAAAACCTAGCTATAATAACATTTTTAGAAATTTAGAAAATTATGGCCAAAATAATAAATCATAATATATATTTTGCTGAGATTGCATAGGGCAGAAAGTATTTAATTTTAATTTTTTGGAATACTCTCCAACTTCCAAGAGGAGTGAAATGATATGACTTAATCTAACAACGTCATAACATGTTATGATATAAACTCAAACATGATGACGTATTATGAAGTTTTTGTTGTTTAAAGACATATTGTTTCATATTATTATGTCACATATTTTGGAGGTTTTCAACCTCTTGAAGAGTATGCCATAAATAAGCAAAATGGCAGACAGCAGATAACTGCACGTACTTTGTCCTATGCGATATCAGATAAGTTGATACTTGTCACATTACAGTCTCATATATCCTCTAAGGATCGTAAAGTGTCTTATTAATGGGGAAATGGCTATAACGCACACACATTGTAATTGCACAATCAATTTGATCTATTACCGTATTCAATTAACTACAAATATCAATTAATAAAATGTTTATAACCTTACAAATGTATTTTGTCGATAGATAAAACACATGCCACAGATGAATGTGTACATTCTAAGGCCTGGATTGGAAAGCCTCCTATAGGAGAAGCCACGGTGACGTCAAATGTTTTGATCATGTGGTACCGCTTGAGCTTTGGTAGGCAGGAACCACTGTTTACGTTAGTAGCAGGCCTTTCCCTAGGATTTGTTTAAGGCGCTTACATTTTTAGCATCAGTATAACACAAATGATTTTTTTTGTTTGTTTAACGACGCACTCAACACATTATAATTACGGTTATATCGGCGTCGGACATATGGTTATGTCGAGAAAACCCCCAGAGGTTAGCTGATGGAGATCGATCCTTGACCGACCGCGCATCAGGCGGGCACTGTACCACTGGGCTATGCTGCCCGCTATATAACACAAATGAAGCCAAAATAAGTTGGGTAGTGGATTAAAAACTGTCAAGTGTTTGCCTTCAATCCAGCTAATCATGCTTTTTTTTTGCTTTTTTTAAGTAACCCATCATTTCCGCACCCCCAACAAGTTCATAATTTGTGTCATGTTATTGCTGTTATTTCAGCATCGTGTTAAATGCTAGTTGTGATGTCTGTTTGTAAAATACCTAGGCTAAGAATGCCGACTTCACAGTATATTCCATTTATATATATATATATAAAAAAAATCAAAAAAAAGAAAATCTGATAATAAAATTAAAATTTACGGTCTTTTTAAAATCCAGCTAACTTATTAAATGTCACCTCACAGTCTTACAAATATATATCTAACATTATCTAACAAATATGATTATTGTAAACTAATTCAGTATACATTTAACTGCAATTTGTATAAATACGGCATGATCATTTTCTGCGATTGCGATCTCTCGACCATTGGTACAAAATTAACAAAGACAAAGGAAATAAATGATATTCATTGATGCAAACAACTATTGTTTTTCTACAAATTTACATCAAGATTTACTTTTGTGTAATCGTATTGTTCAATGTCCGCTAAGCACACAAACCAGTGTAGCGAGCATTTTGTTTTCACTCGATCTGTCTTAACTCGGTTCTTGGGATAGCCTTGTTTTTCGGCCCTGAATTAGCATGTGTATTCAAACTGACACGCATTGCCGGTTTGTTTTTATTACTTTACAAAGACTTTACAAAGTTAAAATAACAAGTTACAGATCTTCTAGACATTGAACTACCGTCACATTACTATCATACATGTCGAATGCATGCTGTTAAAATTAATAACGATGATTATTAAAATAAACATCATAATGCCTACGCTGTATTCTGGATGTTCTCATTACCGGTCGTGAGATCGCTATTACGCTCATTGAATATTTGGTATTATTATTATGTTTGAGCTGTTGGATAGATTATGTAACCGTTTGTTCACATCAGAAGATAGAAAATGGTTTAGCCAAAATTTTAGACACTTGCAAAATTTTATTAGCCATTTTTATTATTTTTTAAATATAATTTTTAATTAGCCAATGGCTAATTTGGCTACCGACAGCACAAGCCTTGGATGTTTTCAGTCTGGGAGTTGTGGGAAGGGGTGTTAGGACAGAAATAATTGATTGCCAACTTAGCTGTACTTTTAAAAAGTGCTTCACCTATCGTTTATTCAGTTAAATGGTACAGTATATTCTGTTATGTGGCATCTTCTTTGATCGGCCTTGAAGCTTGATTGCTCTGCACGGGAATCCCGTTACACTTAGGCTCCTTCCTGGCGGATTAGCAATACCAGGAGACGGCTTGTAAAATTACCAAACACCAATTAACACAACAATGTGATCGAGCGACCAGTCCATTGTTAGGTAATGAGGAAGTTTGGTTCCCGATCGTAGTGATTAGGTGTGCTGGAAATTATGTTGCAATCAAGGTAATCAACTGGCATGCTCGTACTTGTGGTAATTGTTTTCTAAAGCACTTGAAATCAAGGCGTAGCAGCTTTTGACGTAAGGCGCTTACGCACTGTCAAAGCGCTTACTTTATTGACCAAGGAATAGCGGGCTGCTACGCCTAACAGCCCTGGGGAAACCCCTGTAGTAGTAATGAACAATCGAATGTTTTTTTCGTCAATTAAATCAGTGTAGACTAGTTTTGATGAATGGTATTTTGTCATGGTAATTTCATACATTGTTGTTAGTCGCACAAATCACTGTAGGAAGGATTGTGGAATTAGTTCCATCAAATAGGGGCCTTCTACTGGAATTGAGACGTCGAACAGTAAGCTGACAACAATTTCAAGTTGAACAATCAACTTTGCCTATCCCATAACGAAGATCGTCATTTTATGCAAGATTTGTTGTATGTTATTCATTCGATAATATTAGTACACGTAGAGTATTTTATTGAAATGTAAAATTGAAGAGATAGTAAAAAAAAACAAAAAACAAATTAACACCACCAAACTGAATGGAAACCAAGAATGCCCTGTTGACAGTACCCAATCAATGACAAACAACATTTTATGTAACTTTGTATTGACAGATCCATTATAGTGTGTAAGAAAAAAATAAAAAATTTGAGTGTATTTTATATTGTATCATGCCATAAAATATGTAGGTGGCTGGAATAATTACATTTTTAATTAAATAACGGGGAGCTGTGTGTGTGTGTGAGTGAGAGAGAGCGAGAGAGAGAGAGAGAGAGAGAGAGAGAGAGAGAGAGAGAGAGAGAGAGAGAGAGAGAGAGAGAGAGAGAGAAATCATGCTGTAGTTATTAATACTAATATGTACACAATATAAAACTTTCATACTTATAATTATATCATGGAAAATTAAAAAAATTGATTTTTTTTCTTCAGGATATCAGTGATCCCTGTTTACCAGCAGCTCTTGGATGAATTAAGGGCCTTTCAGGATGAATTAAGGGATGCTAAGGAGAACACTGGTATCAGATTCAGTGTTTCTTTTCTACAGTATCTGAAGTTTCTGTGCAGAAGAAGGATACCAGAACTTTTTACACTAACTTTCCTAAATATCAATGTCATTGGGGTTATTCAGTATGTGATGATGACATTGATAACACTTGGATTTAATCTTTTTTACCAGGATCTCTATTTTCTAATAAAAACAGAATTTACAAAATCAATAAAATTATATCGAAAAACAGTAGACAAGGCATATATATTTTTTTAATCATTATAAACCAATGATCAAATGATATTTGCATATAACATGATTTTTTTTATTGTTACAATTTACAGTAACGAGTTTGTGGTTGTGGTATATATATATATATATTGGGTTATTTAAAATTGTTTAAAGAAATAATTTCCTTTAAAAAAGGTTATTATTTCTTTAAAAACAGTTTTAAATACATATAGGCCTTCTTATTGTATGTCACACATTTCATTTGTGTACGAGTGCTCGTCTGTAAAGATTTATTTGAAATATGGACCAGACACCATAATACATGGAATAAATACATGGAATAAAAATGTTTATTCATGTGGAAGAAAAAGATGAAGTTTGTTGGTCTTGAACTCGGCCAATCGTCAAATTATATGGGTCAAAAGAATACAGGTATCTTCTCCACACAGGACATATCTAGCTTTGTTAGTACACGCTGCCTACCAGTGCGCGCGCATCAAGAAATCATGACGTCATTTCCGTAAACATATGGCATCCCCTATAGGTAAGATGGGCTTCCATAATTCATTTTTGTTGCAAGAATACGTATGTCACGTGACCTGACCCAAAGATAAAAGCAGACGTGACAGCGACAGGATTATTTCGCTGTTGACCAGTGCTGATTATTTAGATGCAGGTAGGTACTGATACAGCATATGATTTTAAGCGATGTATTGTTTAAAATAACGATCATGTATAATGCATTTTGTAAGTGTTTTTCCCTCATTTTGTTTTTCCTGGCTCCTGGTTCAAAATTATTGTTGTCAAAGTTCACGCGCACACAGATTCGTAATAAACAAGCCGTACGCAAAATAGGACGCTTCTTGACTTAGGACGGCTTTCGATTTTTAGCGATATTATCATTATCATGATTATGTGTAGTTTCAGACTAAAAAAACACACAAAAAAACATTCCACGAGTTCATAGCCTGGAAAATGACATTTTAAAATTCCATGGCCCGTATGAACCCTGTTTAGTCATCTTTACTTACCCTTTTGACATAATTATCAATATTAAACCTAGACACTATCAAATAAACTATGTGTTTACATATCTTATTCCAGCCTACTCGTTGACAATGAAAACACCGGAAGTTACTTCGGAATCCGGATATCACAGGTGCACGCCTATTGAATATAGAAATTAAATGTTGGACAATTTTAATACATTCTTAATTTAATAGAATTGAATAAAAGTCACCTAAATAAATAATGTTCATGATATAATCTCGTGATCTGTTGATATAATATTTTACAAGAGACCATACATTTGGTGCGATTCTATTATGTATCAAAATGGCGACGTTTGATGATTTTCTTGTGTCTCATGGTTACGAAATTTTTGAACAAGCAAGAAAATTAAGTGATGAAGAGTCTGAACATGATCCAGAAAATGAGCCGTTTAAGTCTAAATACAAAGCTAGAGAACTGTTGCAAGGACTAAAAGAGCGTGTCGATAGTTTTCGAAATGAAGAGCCAGATGACTCGAAACTTGTGTGTGCTGAAGCGGTTATTGAACTGACACTTGGCATTAACTTTGGTGACACTGAAGAATTCGCAGAAGGGGAAAACCACTTAAAGAAATGCCTGCAGGTGATTGAACAAATTAAAGACACAGAACAAGCAGCAGGCATTTATCAAGGGGCACTAAATCAAATTGGAATTATTGCGACAGGTCGTTTCAAATATAAAGATGCCCTAGAATATTTAAAACTGGCTGAAAGTTGCTATAAATCCTTCATAGATAATGCTGGGAATGCACCTCATTCCGTCACAGAATTCTTTCAAAAACCAAATGAAGATGAGAATGACCGTGCACACAAACGGTTGCAGTCATTTGAACGGGAATACACGCACACGCTCTACTACATTGCACAGGTATTTGCAAAAATGGGTGAGAAAAAGGAATCGGCAAAATACTGTCATGTCACACTCAAACGGCAATTAAATGGCAAGGACTATAAACCTCTAGATTGGTCACTAAATGCAGCAACTCTGTCTCAATATTATATAAATGTTGATAACTTCACAAGCTCACGTCATTGCCTTGCCAGTGCAAGTGTCATATTTGATGAGGCACTGTCAACAATGCATGATATTCTAGAAGATGACAAGGAAAAACTGATTCAACAGAAGGCAGATATTGACAGATGCTGGGCTAAGTATGGCTTAGCATTACTTGAAGTTTCAAAAGACAACTGGCTAAAAGAAGCAGATTCACTCCCTGCCAATTTAAATGATTTATCTCTAGATCACAATGCAGATTTGAAACAAGCATCCACTGAGGTTGAAGGTGCTTCAGGGGAAGAAGCCCAAAGTGCAGAAGTTGAAAATAATTGTAACTTGTCGGATATGGAAAAAACAGAAGGCTCATCGAGATTTGACCTAGAATTAACTTACCATGAAGACCAGATTTCTGACAAGTATGCCCATGACTTTACTGAAGCTCGTGAAATTTTCCTGTGCATACAAAAGTGGTTGAATTCTGCAAAAGAGTTTTATGTATGTGATGGTTATTGTACAGACTACATTGAAATAATGAGAGATTACAGTTTAGCCTTCAAACTCCTTTCTTTTTTTGAACCTGATATGGAAAGGCAATGCAAAATGCATAAGCGCAGAATAGATATTTTGTCTGACACACTTGATGGTCTGAATCCTCAGCACTACCTTCTTGTCTGTCGCCAACTGATGTTCGAGTTGGGCGAGACTTACAGCACTATGATGGATCTCAAACTTGCTCTCTTGGAAGCCCAAGGCAATTCACCTTCAGCCCATGCCGTGAAGAAGATAAACAGCTTGATTGAAAATAGCATAAAGCAGTACAGAGCATACACAGATTCCCTTAAGGGTGGCAAAACAGATTTACCTGAAGAGTTTTCTGAAATGGACGTCCGACCAGCTCTGGTAGCATTTTTCTGTATGGGGCGTTTATATTCTAAATTTATTACTAGCAATAAAGAGCACAAACTGGCCTTCTTGAAAAACAGTTTTGAATGCTACAAGACTGTTGCTGATTATGTGGAGAAAAATCCCTCTGCAAAGGAAATAGTGCACAGCGAACTTCCTATCTGTCAAGAAATGGTTATATTACTGCCAGCAAAAATGGATAAAATTAGAGAAGGGCTTTTATAGCTTGTTTGGCAAAAGTATCAGATTGCAATTTGTACGACATTCCATATTATGCTTTCACTGTTGCTTCGTGTGCTAAAGCATGCATACACTCACGTACAACTGTATAAGTATGTATATATCAGATAACTGTATTTCAGTAGAACTGATTAACTGACAGTCACTTTAACATTTATATAAACTTTCTTTGTCAGAATGAGGGAAAGTGCAAATAAACTAAGCTATTGCTGTTAACGAAAAAATGAAGCAGATTGATATTTAAACTAAACACTAGTTCAGAATTATTAACACTGACATCCAATGGCAAAGTTTTAAATTTATTAATATAAGTCAGAATGATGCTTTACTTTTATTGTTAAACTCAATAATCTTTATAAAATCCGCTAGCCATAGGATCAGTGATTTTAAATATTCAGTAGCCATGATTAAAAATTCACCAGCCTTCCAAGTTCATACAATTTTACTAAATAATAGTTAACATCTGCTATGTCACGTAAAGAGATCAATGGAGCTTGAAAACACTAACATTGGGGGTTGGATGGGGGCAGGGTATTCATATTTACAAAATAGACTTAACTGCAACACTGACTTTAAAAAATTCACTAGCCGTTGGGCATGACAATACTAGTTATTTACTAGCCCAACACTGAATATCACTAGCCATGGGAAGGCTACCATAATCTAGAAGTCCTATAAACTGATACAAAAATACATGTTTTGCCAGGTGTATGTATGTATATATACTGGTTCATTTATCTACATTTATTTAATTTCATTGCATGCATCTGAAAATTGTGAAAGAGATACTTTCATTCTTGTGTCACTCGCATAAGTATAGTTTGCCTAACCCATTTTCTGTTTGTACATTGAATTTATAACATGATCATGATGCGTTACATAAAAACAAAAGGGGTTAACTGAATGATGTATTTACATAAAAATTAAATGGGTTACCTGAATTTGTTTTACGCCAACTTTCAGTTCTCCAAGACCTTTATTGACACCAACAGTTTCATGTAGTTTTTCTGTTTGACTATCATGCAATCTTAATTTGTTATTTATTTTGATAGCAGTCTTTTTTACAAACAGAAAAGTATAATTATGTTTACAGATCAAGTTTATCTTTTAATGGTTATTTACCTATTTTTCTATATGGCCCTTGAACTTAGAAAATATGAGAATATGTTGGGCCCGTTTGGGGACATGTATTGTCTCAACAGTACTCGGAAATCGTGTTAAAATAGGTAAAGTACATGTAAGTATAGGTACATCAAAACAAGGTCATGGGAAGCAGTAATTTAATTTTAATTAAAGAAAACATGGTGTTAATCCGTATAAAATATGTTATTAAACTATTTCTGCTTCAAAATGCCCCAGAATCCGAGGAAAAAAGCAACTGAGGAAAATGGAGCATGTTTAGAGGGTATTGCATCCTTCATGCATGGGCCGTGCCAGTCTTTTTGGCCTATTCTAGTGTATGCTGTTGGAGCAGGATGTATGTCGGTGGATGAGTGCTTGCTTTGGGTGCAATGAATCGTAGGACTGATTGCCTTTTGTGGACGGTTTTCCTCGTCTTAACCAGTGTTTAGTACGTCCACGGTTGTAGTATTTTGTACCATACTGACCTGTTTATGAGAAAGTACATATAAAATATTCCATGCTGTTTTATTGGTAGAAATTGCCCATCAGGTATGGGTCAGCAGTGGGCTTTCTCTTTTGCAACCAAGCATTGAAAATGTGTTGAGATGATGTTGAACAATTATATTCCTTCCTTATATGCTGCTTTTACCATGCAAATATAGGCAATCGATATGTACCTTTTGGACTTTGTGAAAACCACTGTATGGATATTCTGTGTGTGTCTAAATCCACGGCATAGTGGTTGAGGAAAAGAAAATATAACTGATAATCCACGAAAATTCTGTATTTAAAAATTGAAGCTAGTCTCAGTGCTTGATAGCTAGATTGTGACTGCTCTACTGATTTGCTTTGAACCTTTTTTTGTTTGTTTTTTGCACTTGCAAACATCCAAGTTTTAGTTAATAAGGAAACTGAATAATTGAAATGCATTCATTAGTATTTTGTTCAAGTGCATGTACATATTGCACATATAGATCACATGTATTAAAATGCAATGATAATAAATTGTTGTTATCTTTATTTTGACATCGTGTTACAATTTTTGATACACTTAACTTTCAAATGAAGAATGTCACTTGTACCTCTTTTTGGTAGATTCCTTAACATCATTAGGGACTTTAATGTCTCGGTGACCCAGAGATCTTTGTTAGCAGGAGCTGGATTGGGTAATGGGTGGTCTAGACTGATGTTGACCAAGCACATCTTCCCATAATTACTACCCCCAGTTTGACTATTCAAAATGTAAAATACTGCTCTAATCAAGGCTCGAAAAAGTGACACTGAAAAGCAGTTGCTTTTTAAACCTAGCAGGTGATATAAAAATTCACTTGCTAAAATCATCCCAAAATCATAGATCATATTTCATGAATGGATATCTCATCTTCTGTTGAGCTCAGTCTCTTTTAAGTGATTTTATTACATGTATTTAAATTAATTATAATGCTCTAA
Source organism: Dracogyra subfuscus (assembly GCA_016106625.1). Taxonomy (NCBI): domain Eukaryota; kingdom Metazoa; phylum Mollusca; class Gastropoda; order Neomphalida; family Peltospiridae; genus Dracogyra; species Dracogyra subfuscus. Next base: position 18,455 of record JAECMU010099402.1, on the reverse strand, counting down.
AAATACAGGTACATATGAGAGGTACTAATATTTTCCACACACTATCCCATGTGTTTTCTTAGTAGATATAGCCCAGCCCACAGACTAGGATTGATCCCAAACCAACTGTGCATCAGGCGGATTCTTTACCACTGGGCTATGTCCTGCTGTTTGCTTTTATCAGATTCAGCATGCTGTCCCAAGATGCACCTCACCACAGCTATCTGGTATATTTCTTCAGGAAATCTTTATCTTTAGTGATTATTAGGTTAATTAACATATGGTGTAGTGGTTAGTGCTAGCATGGGTCAACCTTGCAATAGCAGATAGTTGCCAACAAGACTTTTGCATCGGCCAGCAATGTTCCAGTGTGAAAATGTTACAAGTCAGTTTGCCCTGACTGGAATATAAATCCTTTTTTTTGATTCAGACCATTTGGATCTGATCTGTGTAGTAATCACCAAGTCAACTTGGGAGCTTTTTGAGCATCAGAATTAGTAACATACAGTTGAATACGGTTTACTTGAATTTTAACGGTGCTCTGGAAAGTGTTTGACCTAACCGTTTGGTCAACATTGTTCAAGATGGGGCTTTGTTTTTGGTTAGAGCATTGCGGTGTATTAGACCCTTCTGAGATTCTACTGTATATTAAATGGAGAGGAGAGATGGGGATTTAAAACCCTAAAACAATTCTGTATGAAAAACAGAATTTTGTGTTGGCTTTTTAAATCGTCATGTCCATGAAATACATATCGAAATGAATGTATCAGACAAGAAAATGATAGACATTTACTTTGAAATTAACTGTACTGGGTGTAACATTTGCTACTGTGTGTATAAATACACACTTACCTTGTGTTCACATATGAATGGCAGGGACAGATATAAGCAGAATGTTTCACTAGTCCACCAGACAAGCACATTGAGGTATCTGCTCATCAATACACATTTTTGGTAAAAATACTTGTCTGCCAATACATTGTCTCATCAAAATAAGTCGTTTGTTTGTCTAAGAGCACACCAATGCTTTTTATTGCACAAGGTTATGATACTATTTTTTTTTAACATTTCTCTTGTTCAGTTAATCAAAATACATGGACAAATGGACTGGTCTTTACATCCAACACTTATTTGGACCTTCTGAATTGCTATGTCTGGTGGAATGGAATTAGTCTTAAGATTGATTAGCTTAGACTAATTAGCATTCAAGCAAAACATTATACTAATGTTTGTTTGTTTTGTTTAACACATTAGAATACGGTTATATCGGCGTCGGACATATGGTTATGTCGAGAAAAAAACCCCAGTGGTTAGCTGACGGGGATCGATCCTAGACCGACCACGCATCAGGCGGGCACTGTACCACTGGGCTATGCTGCCCGCTTTATACTAATGAGATACTAGAAAATATCCCCTCAAAAAATCAACAACAAATCTGTATGTTTATAAAATGTTTTTAGTCAATTTGTACATACAAATCGATATACAGGATCAATAATTTTGATCTGGTTCAAAAAATAATTGCATCTCTGGTGTAACTATACACAGCAGAGTATATCGGTTATACACATAACAACCTTGCTAAGCTATGCATAACAATGACACACAATGTACACATAGAAGTGAAAATACTGCTATGGGACCAATCTATGTTAAATAAAAATGTTTCGTGAAATCTAGAAATTATTGTAATTATCTAGATCCTTTTTCACTAACCACAGGTTGAATTTGCTCATATTTCCTAAGTGGATGTAATACACAATCTGCATTTATCAGCATTTTTATAATCAAAATTACAGGAAATTTCGAGCAATGTAATAATAGGAATCTCCCCTTTAGTTTTTAAGTTGCAGAATAAATATCTTTGCAGCAGTTAGTATGGATCTCGCTAACAATGGTATAGTATACAAGATACACACACTATAAATAAAAGTGAAAATATATAGCAGCATGAGAAATGATGTGAGAGTGCAAATATTGTCACACATTTATGCAAATGAGGTGATGGACAGGTAATAATGTATAACTTACAAACAGAATTGTACAGAATATTGTAAATCATAAAATATTAGCAATCTTAAAATTTAATAAAACCCAACTAGGTGACATAACACAATACACTTAAAAAATGTTCACTAAAATATTCTGGACTACGATGTACTGGTAGTACAAAATTGCAATAATGTGTGTGCTAACTAAATATTTTTGAAATCTATACTTTTAGTTTAATCAGTAATATGTAACAATTACTGTTTTAAATTAATATGAATAAATAAATAACAATAATAACTGCACAAATCTTTTTTTGGAACATCTAGTCTACAATAAATTTCTGTTAAATTTAGTGTCATTAAATATCAGCATCTTGTATAGCCTTGCTAAAGTCACTAAATGTTTATGCTTGCTAACATTTTATGATTTACAGTACCTTTTTTTATTTTTATAAGACTGTCCAGAATATTAATATTTAATATTAAAGTAAACAACTGATAATGTTATCATTATTTATTCTTACGAAACTAACATACCAGAATACACAATTAAAATAACTCATTGCATTACTCCCCCAGCTGACTGAACCTGACTAATAATAAGCTTGTGACCAATGAATATTATTTCACATTTAATAATAACTGGTAACTTGTTTATTATCCTCAGAAATATATTTTTGCGAGCAGTTGTTTGTGATATCTGGTAGGAGAACAGGATGTTAACTGAATTTATTTGTAGTTTAATAACATGATTAGCAAAGAAATCAATATGCATGAGTATATGTTTGTGTTAATTAATAAAAAATTTATCTATTACTAGCAGTTAATTAAAACTACCAATAAGACATGTTTAATGTTTCCTCCATAAACATTAGCACAACTTATCATAATTGCTTTAATCTTTGATCTACAGTTTGTTGTGTATTAAAATATAAAATCCCATTTCATTATCAAAAAATCATGTAGATGAAAATCCCAAACAAGAGCTGCACTGAAGCATAGATCAAGGAAAAGATAAGCAGTATTAAAATAAAGAAGTAAAAGTAATATGACAAAAAATTACATAATACATTTTTCAACTTCACACATTTAAAAAAAACAAATTCTGTAGATTAAGTATCTTGTGAACTGGTTGTTGTTGTTTCACTAATCAATTTATAAAAACTGTTGTGACTCTCTCATTTCACTATACTTAACACTCAATGAGGTGATGTACAATTAATAATTAATCTAGATCCATCTATTTACTTAATCAAAACTGTTTCAATTATTTTAAAGCATGCATTAAAATCAACATCCACATGTGCAGCTAGGACTCAAATTTCATTGACCTCGGTATTTAATAATAATATGAAAACTCTGCAGTAAAAATGTAAAAGGCTAAAGCCGAGTCTATTACCATCACTGCTGCCATGGAAAATTAATTTCAAAGTTAAATTTTAGAAATAAACCCCAACCTATATCTCACATTTCAATTCATTGAGGTGACACGGCATACGCTGTTTAAAAAACAACCAATTTTTTTTTATTTTTTTATTTAAACCTGATGTACATGTACTGAACACAGTACAGGAAAAATTCAAATGTACATTATATGGGAATATTCTCACAAATAAATATTGATGACAAAATCATAATCATAGTTTTTGATGGTTTTGTTTTTAAATAGTCAACAGTCACTCGTCTACATTTTAAATGTTTGCATATATTACAGTTTACTTTGTAATGTCCTGTATATCATTATCCAATACTACAGCCTATTGCTGTCATTATCTGATGGGCATCAGTTTTACTCCATTAGCAACAAGCATAGCAAAAACATATTTATTAAATAGTTCTTTAAAAGAAAAAAGAAGATGAAATTATTCCCCTCCCAATATTTCAAATGTTTTTCAACTTGACTGAGACCATATTATATTTGTATACAACAATACTAAGTGTTTTATTTACCAAATTAGTATTAACATTTACATGTATATGGATTATGTATATAAAAATTCAAAAGACACAATTAAACCACATGTAATTGTATTATATATTTTTTGAAATATACCCCATCCCAATTTTATGCTATTTTATCTAATTATTAACCAAACTGTTGTTCACTATATTTTTCACAGTATATAATTGATGATCTTTAAAATACCTAAACAGAATATATAATTTGCTTGAACTAACATTAACAACTGGTTCTTATCATAAAAGTAGCCTTTAAACATTTAAAAAGAAAACAAATTAAAATAAAGAGTATCACCAAAAATATAATATCAAAACTATTACAGACATCATGTTTAACACAACAAACCAATAATGTGACAAAGAAATTCAAATCTTATAAATTTTAATATTTGCAATTTAAAAAATCCTTTAAAAAATAAAAATAGCAATTTTTCCTACAAAAAGGACATGCTTTTTAAAAATAAACTGAACAAGTTATTTGCACAACTGAATGAACACAATGAATATACACATTTGGAAGTCTTACTTTAAAAACTACTGGTTATAACCACAAAAAGCGATGCAATCATAAATTAAAAAGCCTTTATTTACATCTGCTTGTTTTAAAAGGTTAAAAAATACTGTTTAAATGAAACTCATTGTAAAGGTATTTAGCGATATTTAACTATTTCATTAAATCACCAAGTTCAAGTTAATGAGGCCGAATGATCCGAGGTGACAGAAATACTACTACAGTATTCTCTGAATACCCATGATGTAGCACCCTCCTGCAATATTGCACCAGTATTGTACCAGTTGCAATGCAAATGTATTTAAGCTAAGATATAAAGAAAGACCAAAAAAGAAAAAGATGCAAAGACCGAGATAAATTTGTTAATATACATGTATATATATCCTATGTTATTAACCTGCCATTGCTTTTAATCCTGCAATTCAAAAAGAGTTGCATTAAATTTTATTCCTAGCTTTTAGTAAACACCTTTAGCAGTATTATGTCATACATGATTCATGACATGTTTTAAAGATGTTGAATTTGTCATGTCAAACAAATAATTATAATAGTCTTAATTCATAAAAAAAAAAAGTATATATGATTTGTGATGTTTTGCTCTGCACTATTTTTATGTACCAGTACTGTATTGAAACTATTGAGGAATAAAATATACATTTATATATCTGTCCTACCAAATGAGAAGCTAGGTATCAGGTTATCTGTTTGCTTTAATCAGAAATGATATATCATCTGGTGGGAGGATAAATAATAATGTAATATATATATACATACACACAGGTGGATCTTGTTGGGTCGAATTTGGAAAGATCAAATACATTGTAACGCTCGAACCAAAAAATCTCGAGTTACATTGACACGATGTTAACTGAATGGATATGTCGAACACTTTATTGAGCACCCATGAAGTTCGAACCAACGGGATTCAACTGTATATATGTATATATACACACAAATACACACACATATATACTGTATATATATATGAACTACATTAAAACATTTCTATACAAATGGGAATGTCACTATTTTCACTTGAAACTATTAAAAATGACTTAAAAGTTTGATTATTTACACTTATTTAAAAAATAGTTAAATAGTTAAAATAGGTATCTAGGTTCTAGTACTTAAATATAATATCATTTTGGGGTTTTTGGTATTCAAAAGAAACATTATTTTACAAAATAAATATCCAACTGACAGTGGGGGGCCAAGATTGGGATACTTCATAAGGCAACACAACACACAAAAATATTATTAATTATTCTTTCCCTGCCATTTTATGATTGCATTTGTAGTTTACTCCTTTTAGTAACAGTAAAATGATAGTGATGTTACACACACATTTTACTGTTACGGCAAAGTAAAGTAACATATATTATGACAAAAGTTTCTGCCCCAATATATTAATCAACATATTGTGAACAAATATCTATTCTAGTTTTAGGAACACAAAAAGATATACTGCAGAAATATTTTTCCTTTGTCCTTGTGTAGGCCTATATGGCACCCAGCATAAACATCTTTAATCTTTGTCTTCAGATGTCTAAACTCCACAGCAGTGCCACACATATGAATGATAAAAATGGATTCTGATCATATGTAAAGCACTGCAGTTGTAACCCACATATGAAACCCTCACTTTCTGAAATTTCATTTCATCCGCAACATTTGGAGAATCACTGTTAAAAATATGGAGATAGCAGTTTTAAAACAAACTACCATTTGTTTTAATTATAGAAAGTTGTTCACACATTATTCCACAATATGAATGAACCTCCCTCCAGCATTTCCTACAACCCATATCAATATTAAAATAAACAATAAAGACATTTTTGGGTTCCAAAATGATTTCACAATACACTGAAAATAATGTGTTATAGACAACCGGACGGTATTATGCAGACTTGCACTGAGATTAGCAAGCAAGCAAAAAAATATATCTTGTCAACACACACACACAAAAAACAAAACTACTATCACCCTTGTAATGTTTTAGGTAATCTCAGCTTAAAAGGATCCTTTCTTATGATCCATATTTATTTCATTGACTGTCTCTGTTTTAGACACTACAGTTCGTGATTTGCTAGACACAGCCATGTACATAGATAATCAGCAGCAGAATAGCACAGTAAACAGTCAGACATGCACAGCTGTACATATCGGTGCTGTGTGAATTCATCAATGTCAAGATCCTGTATGAATAATGTCTGCAGTAATGACCTGATTAGTTAGACTGCTATGCTTGACAGCTCCTGAATTCAGGTCAACATATGACGGGCAGATGCCAGGTTCTGGTTCTGCACAGATCAATAATTAATGAACAACATGTAGACTGTGACAAAGGTCTGGAGATACAGCACTACAATTAATCCACAGTTCACTGCAGACTACCGTAATGTGATAAACCAAACCACACACATCTCTTACAGCAATCGTCAGTCACAATACAAATTTATAAAATCTGTATTAGTTATTATCTGCCACTGAAGATTCAAATTCATACAGAGCTGCTGGTCCAGCACTTTTCAATCATCCACTCTTCTGCTGCCTGTGTTTTGTTACTGAATCACATTCTAACTTGTTTGCCCATGATTATTCTGTTCAAGAATGAATGATGTCTTAATCACTATCTATTGTAGTTAAGACCATCAGACTAGTTTTTGTGGTTGTTAAATTCACTAGAGAGAGTCATTTCCAGAGCCGTGTTCACTGCCTGTCAATCGTGTTAAAGAACCACTCTGTAAACCTACGCAGCTGGGCTGCTGCCGTTTGTGATTCCTCCTGCAACCGAACATTATCCGATCGAAGTTGCTGGTTTTCAGACTCCAAAGCCAGTTTTTCTTTTCTTTCCTGAAAGACAACAAATCCAATCATTTTCATTTAAAGACAAATTCATCGTTTCGAACTAAAAAATTTAGCTTTTTCTAACGCATTATGTTTTGTCAGCTTTTTATAAAAAATGGTTAGCAATACAACAATAAAATATAATTTTTAAATCATTAGTTGAAAAAATAAAAAAAATAAAAATGTGTCACTAACTTGCAGGATTATTTATTCAAGAAACTAAAAACCTTTCACTGATCTTCAAACAGGTTTAATAAAACTGATCAATTTCAATGACTCATGTTCCTTTCATATGAAATTATTAAATTTTACCTTTTCCATCTGTTCTTGTACTTGAGCTAGTTTCATCTCTAGTTCCTGTATTGCCTGCTGAGGACTGAGACCGGCTGATCGCCAACTAAAAATAGCAAGACCAATAATAGTTACAAAACATGTCAGTTTAAAATATTATTTTTGTAGTACATTTTCACATTTCAACAATGCATTTTCCTTCATGGTAAATATAAATATATGTTTGTTTCTGATGTAATGAAATACCTGTTTTAAAAACAACTATAATTTAAATTGTCAGTTTTAAACACACTAATAATGAAATTTATTACAATGGCTGTGATGTCAAAGTAAAATGAGAACTGCAATTAAAAACTGGTGGGATTCATAAAGTACAAAAACATAAATACAGAAAAAACCCAATAGAAAACTGAAAAAAAAACCCAACCCCAACAACAATGGAATTAATATAATTCTAAAATGCTGAGAACCAACACAAACTACTGTAATAGTAGAAATACCTTGTAGATGAAGCAGTGAGGGCAACAGTGTCTTGTGGAGAAGGTGGTCGAGGAGGTGGGATGTCATCTTGAGCCTCACTCGACGCTGCCACTGAAGACTTACCATGACCATCCTCAGCTACAAACAGAGACCAAAACCTTAAACTGTGTTCATTCCATCACTATCTTTACCACATACCGAGTGTTAATATATATTTTTTGTCAATAATTAATGATTGTCAATAATTAATGATTTAAAAAATCTGCCAATTCTAATAAAATGTGAATTTGGTAATTTGATAATGCAAAACAAAGCTATAAACATAATAGAACATGTCCAATGTGACTTACCATACAGCATAATGTGATCTACACCTGACCGAATATCATGTCAGAACATGTATAAATATCTTGCATACATGTACTATGTTGTAAAAGAGATTTTTCCTGTTTTAATCTTAACAAGAATTCTTCATTCAATATTGGTCACAATAAAACCAAATTGATGGTTCTTAAGGATGGTTAAATCATTTATTATATAGATGTATGTTTACCCTGCAAATCATAAAATTATGACAGTCAAATTTGTTTTACTTTTTGTGTGATATAAAAACAAAAACAAACAAGCTTTCATGAAAATCAGCTTGCTTATCAGTTTATTAATATCGTTGTACTTCAAAAGTCTTTAAACAAATTTCCACAAACACTTACATAGTAATAACTGACACATAAATTAAATACATACGGCTCTACACTCTTTACAAAAATAGATTTTTGACATAAATATACATGTATTATGTTGGGTTAAAGGCTTCAATGAATCTAGGGGGTGGGATTTAGCTCAGTTGGTTGAGTGCTCGCTTATGTCTCAAGATTGAACCACCTCAGTGGATCCATTCAGCTGACTGGGGTTTTTCTCATTCCATTTAGTGCACCACAACTGGCCAAAGGTTGTAGTATGTGCGTTCCTATCTGTAGGTAAATACATATAAAAGATCCCTTGCTACATTAGGGAGGAAAATCTAGCAGGTTTCCTCTGATGACTACAAGTCATAATTACCATATGTTTGACATCCAATAGCCGATGATTAATTAATCAATGGGCTCTACAAACTTTCAATAAATTTACCACTTAAGACTAAGTAACAGTTTCAAGTGGCTATTGGGTACAATAATTTTTGTTTTGCTTTGCCAGCAACATTCTTTCTATGACAAGAAGCTTACTTACACAAATGATTTTAAAAAACAGACAATTTAATATTATCCAAAAACATATGTTGGGCTGGTAGCCAGTTCATAGGGTAAAACCTATTTACGTTTAATTATTGTATAGACTATACCACTGTATCTACCAGTGATCAGTAGGTATGGCCAAGTTGTGTGTATTCAAGAAGTACACCCTTACGATCAATAGTGACAAATTTATTATACAACCATAAACCCTGACAGTGTTATTTCATAATATTTATCATACCTAGCTTGTGTTCTGGTGAGTGATATATTATGGTAGTCTGAAGACTATTAAATCTCTGAACTGAGCTGGCTAACTTACTGATCTTAGGATTACTACAAATGTCCCGTTAAAGTGTCAGCACTCTTGTAACTCGCCTGTGGTCATGTACAACTCCTACAATGGTAATCTTATCAACCCAATTTTCAAATGTCAGACTAAATACTAATCCTGATTCAACTGAAATCAATTAAAGAAAGAAAGAAGTGTTTTATTTAATGACACACTCAACACATTTTATTTACGGTTAATTGGCGTCAAACATATGGTTAAGGACCATACAAATCTGAAATAGAAAACCTGCTGTTGCCACTTCATGGGCTACTCTTTTCGATTAGCAGCAAGGGATCTTTTATATGCACCATCCCAGACAAGGCAGTACATACCACAACTTTGGTGCACTGGCTGGAGAGAGAAATACCCTAAAGGGCCCACCGACAGGGATCGATCCCACACCAACTGTGCATCAAGTGGATGCCTTACCACTGGGCTACATCCTGCCCTTGTAATCAATTAAGAATCTCAGGCAAGCAATCTAAAGAAATTAACATTATTTGGTCTAAGAGGTTAAAACATATTGGGACTGTTTGTGTCATGCAAATAAATGTAACTATGGGCTGTTCCACAAGTGATCACATGAGGGAAGCTGTAGGCAACTGTTAAAAGATCATGTTGGCTTAGAGAAAAAATTGCATCACTCCGGGCAGGGATAAATAATTATGGCATTTTCAGTCTCAACCATGTAATTACTTATAGATCAGCTCTACCCAGAGGCCACAATATGTGTATTTATTTCAAAGAAACATGATTAATTAAGACAGTACATTAAAGTAAATAAACTATAATTTTAAAAGCAGCACATTAAAAAAACAAGAATACATGATCAAAAATAGGTCACAATGACCTAGTAATGGCATGCTTCACACGGTTTGATGGTTTGATGATCCTGTATCAAATGATATGAAAAATGTGGTCAGGACAAAGATTACCTTTTATGTGCAGTAATACGTGAAAAGTAGGTCAGGGTGACCTAGTTACAGTACACGACACACCACCATCCCAAGTTGTATTTGCATGCAAGGTCTGATGATGGACAGGCAATGCCAACCATAATATGACCTATCAAAGACGGGCATATAATATAAATAAAATACAGAGGAAGTATGCCAGTATGCACAGAGAGCCAGATCAGACACATGTGACCTAAACTATTGTCAATGGATGGGACTTTTGAGATCATGCCAGTTCACACAGAAATACTGATTACACAGATGCCAGTTTGGATAGAGTCCACTGTACAATGTTTCTAAACTCTGCACCTGGAGCTAACTTACTTTCAATAGCCTTGGTTGCGACATCCACCAGATTAGACCAATCCAGCCCAGCAGTTGTCTCAGGAAGAGGCACATTGTGACCGTGAGAATCCATGGTGGTGTGGCTCCGGGGTCGAACGCCCATCTTGGTATCCATTATGGCTCTCGGAGATAATCTAGAAAAAGAAATATTCAAGTCTTGTATACTGTAAATTAAACAAAAATATAATCTTGTTAATAATTTTGAATTTGTATGAATAAAGAAAGATAACATTATGTAGATTCTGGTAAAATTACTATGCGGTCCTCTTATTCATGTATTTTGTCCCCTCTCTTGTTATTATTATTAGAAAGTCGCAATATTTCAGAGGAACCAACTGTTTATATGAGTTACACAAATATTTTAATTCACTCAAACTGCTGATCAGTTACCTGGTGAATCTTTCCATTCTAAAATTGAAAGTTACAAGGTTTAGGATTTTATTCACTATGCAAATATAATTCATATAAAAAAACCATTGTTTCTCATGTGAAAATCATGTAAACCAAGTTTGGTTACCCAAGATTTTGAAATGTTGTCCCCTTAACAAGCCTGAAGTATATAAAAATATATACAGCCTTCATTAATGCATCCTGATGCTTTTACCTTTTGCTTTTCTCATTAACTTAAAAATTATAACTGCTAACAAATTCGAGAGTGAATACTGACCTCTGTTCCTTGTCACTATCCTCCATACGGGTGATATGAACCGGAATTGCTGAAGAAAACAGGGCATCACTGCTTCCAATATGGTTGTGGTCACTACCAGAGATTGTTCCCTTTGTATTGTGCAAACTCTCATCAGACATAGTCCTCTGTAACCGGTGGCTTCTGCGGGGATGACTAGATTTCCTTGACTAAAATAATACAAAATTGTGACAATACATTTACTCATTATATATTTTAATATTTGTTGATAGAGGGTTGTACTGTGAATGAAATAATTTTGTGACACATGACACCTATTTTGGCATAAAAACTATATGCACCAAAGAGAATAATCGCTTCGTCCTTAAAACCATTTTTTTTTAATTAATGGGAGATGCATAACAAGGACTAAGAGAATGTGACACTAATAAACAGTAACATATCTGTGATGACACTAAACTACTTTAATAGATGTTTAGCTTCAACCAGTGAGTACATACAGCAAAGTTGGCGAGGTCTTTCTCGGATACATCTGGATCTATAAGTCTCATCAGCTCCTCCTGGAAGTTACTTGTTAGAGGTTTCAGCGGTCGAGAGTGACTGGTTGCTCCAGGTCTCAGACGAGTTGCGAGGGATTCTTCAGAGGACATACCAGACAGATTTCTGTTACATAAACAAATACAAACATAACATTAAGATACAAACACGCAATAGGTTCTTCTGATGACATACAAGACAAGAAATATACAAAACATGATAAGATTACCAACCAGCAAAATTGTGATTATTTTTTAACTGTAGTTATGCATTAAAAAAACTTCACATCTGGTTTTTTTAAACAAGACAAAATTCCAAATGGAACAAACATGTACAAAAGCAGTCAGAATACTTCTTCCCAAAAATGAACCAATTGTTATTAATTTAGAAAAAATTTTTTTATCGAATAATCAAATATAAAATATGACCTTGTGAAATGTTTGTCATACACAAAATATTAAAAAAATTAAGAAGATACAATCAACAGTCATTCGCACTGTCACAAGCCTACAAAACATACTTTTTTATAGTTACTTCTCCTTCCTCTTGAAAGAATACATAATATTAATTTGCAATGGGCATTTTTATTGACATTTGTTTTTTACTGGTTAAATGTGTACACTGGCATTAGTTACCCTCCCCTCCAGCATGTGATTTGAATGCTCATGAAGATGTTAATAACTGTGAATATTGCTTAACCACAATACAGGACTCGGTGATTAATTCTCTGTTACCATATAACCATAAATGAAATGTGTCTTCCTTTGTAATAGTCGTACCTGTTTGATGATCGGGGACTGCTATTTGTACTACTGTGTGGGGAGCCATCTAGTTGGCTACGTTTGTGTTGCAGAACTTTGAAAGGTTTGTTCATGTGCTGCAAAGAATCTTTCCGCTGTGGCACTACTGGATCACCTTAAAATAACAGTGTATTATTACATAAGAAATATGCAAACCAGAGTACACGAAAACATTATAAATTAATCAAATTAAGTTTATATACAACTGAGTTACTCCATAATATGGACAAGCAGCAGAGTTTTAAAAATTGATATTGAATAATTTTACAAAGAATTAATGGCAGTTGTTATTACTTATACATAGGCGAATCAAAATACAGTTTGACGCCGAGTAATTTTATAACAAAAATATAACAATCTTGCTACATCTTTGAAGTGAAAGTGCATTATTAAAAGTGTTAATAAATGTTATCCATCTGTCTCACAAAGAAACATTTTATGTTCAATGATAATCCAGAATCAAATACTGTAGGATCATTTGTTAATGTATGACTGATTACACATGTATGCAGAATATATAGTACATCTTGTATTAGCTTATAAAAAATGATAAAAAAAAACAAAAAACAACCCCAAATAAACCAAAATAGTGCTAAAAGGTTTTTTTCCTTGAGATAAACAATGAAAGTTATAACAAAACACAAACATTATATTTTTTCAATCCAGTTTATCCATTGAAACAAAATCTTTTTTACTAGTCCATGTATCTAACAATCAATCAATCAATCAATCAATTCAAACGTTTCCTCTAACTTTTTAAGTTAACAGATTTGTTTCTCAAAGCTCTGTTAGTTTACCTTTGCTTGTAATAATGCCCCTGTCCTTTGATTCCTTCGACATCATCTGGGCGTGTGATGATCCACTTGAGTACGACGACCCTTCACTGATCTGACTGAGGTTCGTGTTGGAGCTGGACGGGGGGTCAGATGTGAAGCCATGGGGAGGGTTGTCCGATCCCTGGCGTAACAGATACTTTGTGTTCTGGGACTGCTTGAGGAGTTCGAGAGCTATGTTTCCAGTGAGGGGAGTTCCAGTATATGAGAAATCAGGCTGCTGTGAATTCAAGTAATGTCGTCTCTGGGGTGATGCATAGTTTATCGACTGGGAAGATGAGGTGTACACACTTTCTGAACCACTAACATAGACGTTCTGGCTTGTTTCCATGCCACCATTCAAATCATTTCGTTTCACCTAAAATGATGAAAACAAATCATCAAAAACTGTATAATTCAAATAAAGCAATACATTTTTCAAGAAAGCAGTTTTGTTTAATGACACCATAGAACATTGATTTATTAATAATAGGCTATTGGAAATCAAACACTTTTTTTACATATAGTCTTAGAGAGGAAACCTGCTCTATTTTTTCATTTAGTAGCATGGGATATTTTATAAGCACCATCCCACACACAGTATAGCACATACCACAGCCTTTGATATACCAGTCATTATACACTGGCTGGAATGAGAAATAGCCCAATGGGCACACCAACAGGGATCAATCCTAGACTGATTGCTCATCAGGCAAATGTTTTACCACTAGAATATATCCCGCCCCCTCAAGAAATCAGTGATTTAAAGCCAATGAATCTATATCACATAAAATACCTGAACTACTAAAACACTGAATATGTCAAGATGTAAATTTAAGCAAGAAGGTGCAAACTGTAAAAACACACACCATACTTTACTAACTAGGGTCAATGTCTTGAAATAATTAACCAAGGAAATAGCCTCAAATCAAAATAAGAAATATAATACTTGTTTAAAAGCAATATATTATGTACGAAATAAAATTAGCTCAATCTGCTGCTATGATCACCAAAATGGGTTAATTTATTTAATTTTTAAAAAATGCATATAAAAGATTACTTACCTGATTTTGGTTTTGGATCATTGATCGTGGATTCCAGTGTCTACTACTGCTACCTAAAAGAAAAACAAACTTAATGAAAGAAATTGTACAGATTTATTCATGTGTAAAAGATATTTTTAAAAATCTTGCATTACTCAACTCCAAACTGAAAGACATGTGACATATTTATAATAACATCAAGAAGGCAAGACAAGAGAAAATCAGAATTAAAATATTACCTCATGGAATATATTACTACACATTTCATTGTGAAATGTCTAAATAATTTATTAAAACATAGCCCAGTAGACAAAAACTATTTACTAGTAACCACCAAAACAGAAGTTGTTTGTGCCATGATGCATGTAATGTTAATAAAAGTACTGTTCAAAGACATGAAGACTAATTAAACATTAATGAAGACAACTTTCCAGGTCAAAGGAGATGAGGTACGTGTAGTTAACACTGTAGAGCAGAGATCAATAATTGAATCCCCTGCGTGACCAGTTAGAAGATGTGTTACAAACAAATAAAATTCACCAATTTGTCCCTGTCATGGACAGAACTCAGGCTAAGTCAGATGTTGTGACCACGACAAGCATGCTTGAACACTTCTCTGATGGAAGTTTGCCAAAAATTACCCACACCCACACCCACACCAATCTGTCATACAGGGCTCACCCTGCCCATAGTCAAATTAGCCAGTTGCTAATTGTTATGCAAAGTGGCTGCAACATTTTAGTACATGCGTGGCTGATACAATTATGTTTAAATTAGCCATTTTGTATTATTTTTCAAACAAATACTATAAACATAATTTTTTTTGCTAAAACATGATTATTCCCTGTGTCATACATTTATTTTTATATTTTAGGTAGTAGTAAACAACTGTTTACAATAAATTATACTATTTGTAACCATCCACAAATTATTGGAAGGTGATACACATTCCTGACAAAACAATTCATTGTTAATCCACATAGCAAAACAATTCCTAAACTATATTTAAAGAGGACTGACCCATTAAGAATTATATGGTTTTACCATGAAAGACATATTGTTGTCATTTTTAAGATTAAAAATATTTATTAAAGTAATTCTACTAAAGTTGTTTTGGAACAAAAGAAAAGTAGTACGGTACATAAAAATAAAATATAGATTTTTTGGGGTTTTTTACCGGAATCCTTAAACACATTTACTTTTAACATTACTAAAATAAATGGTAAATTATTAACATGTTTACCGTATTGTTTCTTAGAAAAAATTACTGGTAATTGTTAATTATTTGTTCTTTGAATAATAACACTGGCATGTATACTAATATTCCATATATAATTCCATACAATACAAACCAGTTTTTCTGCAACAACAAAATAAAGCATTTAGTAAATTTCTTTTAAACAAGTTGTCAACAATCAACAACTTAAAGTAACTCAAATCACAAACTACAATAAATGGTTCTTTCACACACAAAAATACCTCAGCACTGGAAATTGAGACACAAATGTCAATCTGAGAGGGGAAGATAATTTTGTTCCAGTTACCCAAGACCTGCTGTGAAAATAGTAGAGACCAACACACAACACCATGAGAAAGCAAACATTCAAACACACACTGCCAGCTCAAGCCATTACAGAAACAACACAAACAGCTACAAAGTTTAAAACTATTTTTCAACAACCTGCCAGCTGACAAATCCATTGGCACTAGACCAGTCCAAATGTGTGTGTGGAAAAGCTGCACTAAAGGCAGTGCTATATGCAGCTGTGCATATGAATCAAGTGACAGAAATAAACACGTTTGATGTAACATTGAATAACCCAAATGCAAGGTAACCACATGTAAACACTTAATGGCCTACATACAATATCTGACCTAGTATTATGGCCACAAATATTACAAGTATTTCCACAATTTATAGGACAATCCTGAACACACATTTCTCCTCTGGTTCATATTTACAATTCATGAAGAGTAAAGGCCACATGTAAATGACATTGATTTTAAATGGGAAAAAACGTATGTTGCAGCACAACACATGACTACAAAAACATAATATAATTATAGTATTAGCATACTGCTATCAAAATCATTTGTGATAAACATTATTATTAGCTATCATCTCACCTCAGTTCTTCATCTGAGTTACTGTTCTGGTTGTTTTAATATACTGTGTTAATACCACATCCTAGAAACCGCTTGTATAACAAATGTGAGTTTTATCGCTGTTGATTATTAATAAAAAAAATTGAAGTACATTACTGACTATCAGTGCAAGCAAACTGTAATATTTATCCATATCAAATGTACTATTATTATAGTAACAACCATTTTATGAAGAGAGTAACATTTATTGACATATACTTAATTTATGCCCAACTTTTATTTAGTGGCAATAGTTAATGATTATAATTAGCCGACACCCATTCTCTTTAAGTTTACTAATTGTCATGTAATTCTTAGCTAAAAACATTAAGAGAATAAAATGCTTTGTGTATTCTAAATGGGCTATTTAAAGATCTTTTCAAAAGTGCAAATTCAAATGTGTGACTTTTTAACTTTCGTGAAAGAGTGTGATATTTGTCAGTCATTTGCAACTTACAGCATTATGACATTTCAAAATGTTGAATTTCACACTTAATTCTGTTGGTGAAATGTTTAAAAATTACAATGCACAATGGATAGGACTCTTTTGCACTCAACACACAGTTTATTTCAAAGAGTTAAATTATTTTCAATTACTCAGGAAATTATCCTTACTGTTTTTAATTTAAACATGAAAAAAATAAAATTATTCTAAATTCAGAACATTCTTCAATATATGTACAGGATACGGTTACACTAACTGATAATTATACTTAAATTGTGTTTTTTCAACTGCTAGCCATGTAAAAAATACTGCTTGTAGTTAAGTACTAACTACATTTTATGAGGGTAATTCTTTAATATATGTATTTTTTTTCTCCTTTAGAATTTATTAGCACATGCATTTAATTCTTACCTGGGCTGTAATAACAGACCTGAGAAAAGCCCTGTCCAGCCCATACAGAGATACAGGTAAACTAGATACACCAGTGTCACACCAGTGTTCACTGGTGTCCATCAATTAGTGTGCAACAGCTTAATATAGGCCAAATAAATATTAGCCGTATGTGTAGCTCTGTTAAGCACAGAACATTTCTGTAAACACCAAAAATATATTTATTTTGCAATGTTACATTCTAGATACTCATTTCTCCCATCTCTAGCCATGCAAGACAAACCTATTCTATGATGTCAGCCCATGCAGAATAAATCTTTCTTGCCCACTGGAAAGCGTTATCCAGCTTTTGCACAATGCTAAAAAAAATTGGTCCGACCCAAAGGCTAGACAATTTCTAGATATGCATGACATCATAATTCATGTTTTACAACGACTGACGTCATAACTCATTCTTTTCAGAATTCTGTTTGCCATTTCATGTTGTATCCTTGTTTTAAAAATATATAAACAAATTAATATTTTCAACTTTATATTTATTGGAAAGTTAAACATTACATATTTATGCTGTTGCATAAAGTGGACTATATTTTTCCACATATGATTAAATGTGTCTGCAGGTGAAATGTATATGAATCATTCTACAATAAATAAACCATAGCTTACAAAATTAATGGGCAAGAAAAGAAAATCAGTGACCATTGTGAGGTATAGA